>PYDT01000334.1:0-11007 GCA_004837865.1 Musa balbisiana | reverse complement strand
CAAATTTAGTAAAATTTCATGTACCGATTCTTCAATACAGTTGGCCACCCGAATATTGGAAACCACAATATCCCAGAGTACGATAAAGATCAGTTTTGATCGCGGGGTTCCAGTGGATGTGGGGTGTTCTGGTAATAAAGGGCGAACCAGGCGTGGAATAAAAACTCCCAAGAGAATTGCAAGTAAAAGATTTGCAAATTCAAGGCTATGTGCCAGCATAAGCCAGCTTAGAGCAATAATCACCGAAACAAAAGGATGTGGAAACCAGCGCTCAATAAAGGAATGTTTACTCATGACTAGGGCTCCATGGGTTTGAGCTGTGCATCAGTTGGAGCAACGCTTTCATTATTCAGTTGTTGCTGGATTTGACGCTGTTTATAAGGGAAATATGTTCACCCTTTAATGAGTTTTCCGAAATGATGTAGGGAATATAGTGAGCATTACTATCCAATGCTTCACCGCCATATTTGGTTTCGGGTAAATAAGTCGGATCATAACTCTCTACACTAATCACATTGCCTTCACGATCTTTCTTTAGGACTTGATTGATATATAAGCTACGATCACGAATTTGTTCGGCAGTTGCAAGCGTATATTGCTGAATAGGTGCGGCAAAAAACGACATACAAAATTAGACCAGCAAGCAGCATATAAATAGTTTGATTATTACGTGCGGGTGCGCGATCAGGTAAGGTTTGATAAACTGCATAAGCGGGTTCTTTCGGATTATCTTCAGGACGGCTAGCCCGCCAAAATAATACAAAACCAACACGTGTCAGGGCAATAATACTCAACAGGCTAACGATTAGAATGACCGCAATAATCCAGCCTTGATAAGCCGATTGTGCAGACGATTGCAAGATAAATACTTTACCCCAGAAACCACTAAAAGGGGGTAAGCCTGCCAGCATCAGCGCAATGACCAAAAAGGTGATTGAGGTAATTTTTTCTTGTTTCATTTGAGGCGCAATTTTTAAATGATCTTTAATTCGCCACGTTGTGAGGTGATCCAGCCTGAAAATAAATAAAATGCGGCTGCAATCAGGGTGCTATGTACCACATAGTAAAGTGCGGCTGCCCTGCTTGGGTATTTGACATGGCAATTGCAATTAAATGGTTCCGACGGATGATAGAATCATGAAGCCAATGAAAACGACGTAAGCGGTCTGCACCAATGGCACCAATCACGCCATAAAGTGAGGTAACAAGACCGATTGGAAGTAACCATTTTGCAACATTGCTTGAGAGAAATCGTCATCAAAAACCGTTCCATTGACTCGCAAAATCGCGTAAATGCCCACCTTGGTCATAATGGTAAACAGTGCAGCAACTGGCGTAGTCGCGACAGCATAGGTCTTGGGTAGCCAGAACCCGACAGGAAGCATGGCAGCTTTGATGCCAAAAACAACAAATAGTAATAAACCCCCTGCAATCGCAAGCTTATGTTGTTCTGGTTCAAGAATAGGCACCAAACGCGCAACATCGGCCATATTTAAGCTGCCTACATTGCCATAAATCATGCCTAGCCCAATCAGAATAGTGCCGATGCAAGCAAATTGATGGTGACGTAATGAATTCCGAGCTGAAATCTGGCTTTACCTTGCGTGTGTAGCAGTAAGACATAAGACGCAAGTAGTAACACCTCAAAAATACAAACAGGTTAAACAAATCGCCTGTTAGAAATGCACCACATACACCCATCAGTAAAAAATGGTACATCACATGGAAATAGCGACCACGTGCATCCATTCTTTACTTGCAAACCAGGAGTACTGGTGTAGCGAGTACATAGGTAAGTAGCACCATAAAGGCAGATAATCGATCAAGAACCAGTACAATCCCAAATGGTGCAGACCATTCACCTAACTGATATACCGTGATCTGACCTGTGCTGGCCATCATGAATAGCTGATAGCGGTTGCAAGGCCCAATAATATCGAGATGAACTAATTCCCCGACGCCAGGGTTGGCGTGGATCATGTTCAAGTGCCCCTGAGCCTGGATTGCCCAGTAAAACTAGACTAATGCGGTAAATGCTGGAATTAAAATACTCAAGATCGGCGCATGCATATGCCCAAAAAGTGATGAAATCAGACATTAAGGCTTATCCTCACGCGGGTCATAGTTTAATGCAGGATCTTCTTTAGAGTCGACATGATCAGTTCCTGATCATAGCGACTACGGATTGCAAGCTGCACAATAAATGCAGTGGTTGCAAAACCAATCACGATTGCAGTAAGCACCAGTGCTTGAGGCAGCGGATCTGTGACGTTGGCAGATTCGGTGAGAATTGCAGGCGAGTTCACCTGAAGACGTCCCATCGCAAAAAGAAACAGGGTTGACTGCATAACCAATCATGGCCAGACCTAATACCACAGGGAATGTACGTGCACGTAAAATCAGATAAATACCTGTTGCAACGAGTAGCCCGATTGCAGAAGCCCAGCAAAAATTCAAGACTGATCATGATGAATCTCCTTCTCGTAATACAGGACCCGACATGGTTGAGTGGCGAGAATCGCCCAGTACCGAAATCAAGAGCATCGTTGCACCGACCACTGTGGCATAAACACCCACATCGAATGCCGCGGCAGAAGCAAGATGCATTTCTCCAAGTAACGGTGGATGAACGTGAATATGTGCGCTGGTCAGAAATGGTCTCATCCAGAACCAAGAGGTTACGCCTGTAAGACCTGCAACGATGAGTCCAGCACCAATCCAGATTTCATACAAACGACCAGATTTGGCCTGAAGAAGACGTTCTGTACGATCTTGGCCCTGTGCAATATATTGAATAATAAGTGCCATGGATGTAATCAGACCTGCGATAAATCCGCCACCTGGATAATTATGACCACGCAGGAAAATATATAAGCTGACCACTAAGGCAACCGGGAGTACCCATGAAGCCGTGGTTCTGAGCATGAGTGGCGAGGGATTAAAGCGATAGGTGAGTCCTTGGGTGACACTGGTTCCGTGAATACGCATACCGTCCATTAGACACAAGGCGCCAATCGCTGCAATTCCCAACACAGTGATTTCACCGAACGTATCGAAACCACGGAAGTCGACCAGAATGACATTGACTACATTTGAGCCACCACCCAGCGGTAGGGATTGTTGCAAGAAAAACCAGGAAATCGAGTTATGATCGCGGGTTAAAATTAGCCAAGCAATCCATCCAATCCCACAACACCGCCAACAATTGCGATAATGGCATCCCGCCAGCGACGTGTACGTTTTGACTCATAAGGCGTGAGCTGTGGGAGCAAAGACAGGCTCATGAGCAGCAGTACAGTGGTCACAACATCAACCGTACTCTGGGTCAAGGCCAGATCAGGCGCTGATAATCCGACAAAAAACCATGGGTCACGACCAAGTCCGATTGCACCACTGATCAGAACCGCCTTGATACGTTCGTGATGAAACCAGATCATCATCCAGCATGCACAAAACAGGACGAGCCATAACACAATGGCCACCCAGGGTGCATGCAGCAATTCACGTGTACCAGTTGTCAATCCTTGATTTAATAATGGTGTTGCGACAATTGCGATGCTAAAGATAACGATCAAAAATAGATAGAGCTGCAAAGAACCAGTTTCGGTACGTTGCTTAATTTTGCGACTACCCAGTAGTAGGTATTGAAGAAACGATCAAATAATTCTCGACCTTGAAAGATTCCAAAATAAGGATCGAGATCGATATGTCGGATGCGCTGATTTTTTGCCAGTGCAAAATAGAACAGTGCACCACCGACCAGTGCAATGATACTCATGAAACGTGGAAGGTTAATACCATGCCAGATGGCTAAGGGACACCTTCAAAGTTGGGTGCCATCAGGCTTGCACGTGTTGTTTGATTGACAATCGTTTCAACCAGTAGTGCTGGCAAAATTCCGACTAAGATACATAAAACAGCCAGTAGTAATGCAGGTGCACGCATACCAAAAGCAGGTTCGTGAGCCTCTTTGTTTGGAACTTTGTCCCCCACGGGGCCGTCAAAAATACACCATGAACTAAGCGAATGGAATAACTTACCGCAAAGATCCCTGCCAGCGTAGCCACACTTACAGAGAAAATAAGCGCACCACCATTAAGGCTGTTCACCAATTCGGTAAAGAACATTTCTTTAGAGATAAAACCGTTGGTGAGAGGGACACCCGCCATGGAAGCCGCAGTGATGAGTGTTAATGTGCCTGTAAATGGAAGAAGTTGCCAGAGACCACTCAGTTTACGTAAATCACGCGTGCCCGATTCATGGTCGATAATTCCTGCAATCATGAACAATGCGGCTTTAAAAGTCGCATGATTGATAATATGAAAATAGCGGCTGCAAACGGCTAATGGTGAACCGATCCCGAGTAAGCAAACAATTAAACCCAGATGGCTAATAGTCGATAAGCAAGTAAGCCTTTCAGATCTTCTTTAAAATGGCAAAGAAGGCGGCCATACACAGGGTAATAACCCGACAAAGGTGACAATGTTATGATACAGCGCAGCACCAACAAAGATTGGAGCTAAACGCGCCAACAAGAAAAATTCCAGCTTTAACCATGGTCGCCGAGTGTAGATAAGCTGACACTGGTGTCGGGGCAGCCATGGCATTGGGTAACCAAAAATGAAGGGAACTGGGCACTTTTGGTGAACTGCGCCGACTAATATCAGTAAGAGTGCAGGAACGAACAGACTATGCGATTGAATCATCTGCTTCATTGCGAGCACTCATCCCGATTTGATACGTACCTGTGATCTGTCCAATCAGAATAAAACCACCCAGCATGGCCAGACCGCCCATGCCTGTAATGGTGAGTGCCATACGAGATCCGCGTTGAGCTGCATCGTAATTGCCCCAGTAACCCACCAGTAAGAAAGATGAAATACTGGTCAGTTCCCAAATACCAACAATAAGATCAGATTATTGGAAAGTGAAATACCGAGCATGGCCGCCATAAATATCATTAATAGCAAATAAAGCTTGGCCAATGAATTCTTGGGACTGAGATAGTAATAGGCGTAGATATAATTAAAGTTCCAATTCCCGTAATAAGTAGGCTAAACAGCAAGCCTAAAGCATCGAGACGAAAACTGAGATTAATGCCGAGTTGAGGAAGCCAGTTCCAAGTTTGCTGAAGCGTTGCGCCATGAAACACATCCTGAGCATGTGCCAGCAATAAGCCAAAACTGGTTAAGCTTACCCCGATTGCGCCTAGAGCAGTTACTCCACGTGAAAATCGCTGGAGTAATGAGACAAGGGTAGTGCCTAGTATTAACGGTAATAAGATAATGATCGGTAACACACTGGTATCCATGTCATGAGTAGGCGAAGCCTAAACGTGAATCTTATCTTGGTAAGCGATTCAGGATGACAAAGAGCCTTCCAAAGGTGATCACTAAAAACCAAAATAGAACAAAGAGAAAAAATACAAGCTGTATTGCGCAACTTGACAAATAAAATTTTAAGAACAAAGTCAGTATACAGGATAGAGATTTAACTGTCCTAAAATCATTACATGGAAATAACATTATCAACTACTTAAGGCTCAATAGCCTGTAATTTCAAGTGTTACTCAATAATAGGTAATTTCAATCATAATATATTAAATGATTAGATTTGTAAATTATAACGGCGAATTATTATGCATGATCTGAAGCATCTTGTTCGGTTGAAGAGTCAGGCTTGATCAGGCTGAATAATGGCGGCTTTTTGATCTTCTGTTAAATATTCAATTTGACTAAGCAACTGATCAAACTTTTCTGTCGTAAATGAACTTAGGCCAGTGATTAATCCAGTATCTGCTGATATTTCATCAACAATTGACTATAAATTTCATCATAGAGTTTAGTCGGTTGCCCTAACTCAATAGGAATAATCCCCTGATGTGAAAGTTTTATAGCACTGATAGGATGTGGCAATGCTCAAGTAATTCATCCCGATTACCTGTGGCAATGATCTGGACTTGAGGGAAAGCCTGGTTTAAACGAATTAGAATTTCACGCGATAGCATTTGATCGAGTTGAGTATCAATCTGATCAATCAGGATAATGCCTTCACCTTCCAGACATGGATATAAACTTAAAGGATTGAGCAAACATAAGCGTCTGACCAAATCACCAATTAAGGCAATCCAGATTTTAAGTGAATTGGACAGTTGTTGATATTGGATGATTTGATCTTGATAACAGACCATAAGCTGCAATTTTGGATGATATTCAAGATAAAAATCAGTAAAATCAGGGAAAATATGCTGCAAACTATTTTTGAGTGCTTGCAAGTGCGGTGTTTTAAGTTGTGCCTGGGCATGAAACAACAGTTGTTGCACATCTTGCTCATTGTCTATGGCATTTGTTGAGCAAGCTGCTGTAAAAGCTGGGCTGCCTGTGCATTTTCAATATCACTGACTTCTCTTAACCATTCAAAGAAGCGTGCAAAGGTGGTAAATGGCAGTGTTGAAATATCATAAGCTGCACTTGGCTGGAAGACTGCCGGAATATTTTTGCTGAGTAAGTTGATTTCATTGATAAGCGGTCAGCTGGATAATAAGCAATGACAGGCAAGCTTTGCAATGGATCTTGTTTGATCGCGTGTTGATATAGTTCAACCATTTGTTCGAGTTGTTGGGTTTTCAACTTGGCTAAATCCAGTACCACTAGCAGTCAGAGTTTTATAGAGCCGCCATGAACAAGTGGTCTGATCCTGATTTGAGATGTCACTGGCGTCTGACAAAACACCTAATTCAGCAGGAAAAGTGAACTGAAATCGCAGTTTTAGACTGGGTTTTTTGAAAGGAAATATCCTGATCCAGCGTCACAATGCCTGCGGTACGACTATCTTTAAAGCGAGCAGGAAACCAGCTTAATGCCTGAAAAATATGCTTGAGCAGAGTGGTTTTGCCCACAGCCTGTTCCCCTAAATTAGCGTAATGGGCTTATGCGCATAGTCAAACTCAACATGCAAATCCTGAAAAGGGCCAGTATGTTTTAAATGAATCGACTTTAACTTCATAAGCGTCTCACTTTAACGACGGACGTACGCAAACTCTGAGGGGCTCGAAGCTTAAGCTGTTGTACGAGGTCATAAATATGATGAATATTGAGACTTACTTTAGCACGTGTACAGGCAACGTACAGTAAACGGAGCTCTTCATCACTGATTTTATGTTCAAGTTGATTAATTTTAAATTGGTAATCATCTTCCAGATGGACACGATTCCATCCAGACCTTTGGCTTTATGCGCCGTAGAAATGACATAATCGGCCTGCTCAATTGGCGTGATTTGGATAATGCGTGTTTTAAAGGAGCTGTTCCGTGATCATCGACCAGTTAACCAGTGGCTTGATATCACTCCCATCATTGGTTTCACAGTATTCATGCACATCATGCCAAGAGTGAACCAAGCTAGCTCTGGCACATCGGTTACGCGTTTACCTTGCTTGAGTAGGCTGGCCGCGTCAACAAACGGTTCAGTTATTGTGATCTGCTTGCAAGCTGACTTTGTCGCCATGTACTAAACCTGCCAGTAATAATTCCATCGCTCGCGCATTGGTACGGCATAAAATCGCATCACGTTGTTTGGTATGTGGCTTATTGACGACTTTGGAATTCAGATCTGGATTGCCAAGCAGGGGAATAGTTTCATCTAGGCCATTGAGCAGGTAATTGGCAACATTGGCAATGCTTTCACCAAAACGAAAAGAGGTGGTAAGTCTGGACTCAGGCAAAGGAAGCTGCTGCATTGCAATTAACGGCACCACGCCATGCATAAATTTGCTGATGCGCATCACCCACATAAATCACTTGGGTATTTCTTTGTTTAAGTAAAATACCCAGCATGAGCGGATCAGCATCCTGTGCCTCATCAAATAAGACATAATCGGCTGGAATGTTCGGTTCAGATAAAGCCCACAGCTTGAGATAATATCATGTCCGATTACCTGCCTGATGCTGGGGATCAATAGACTCAAGCCAGCGTCGCTCGACAGCGGGATATAAATGTTGCTGTAACTGGGTAAGATCGTCTGGATGTAACCAGCTTGGTGCCTGAATATGACGTGGCGCAGGATATTGAGAATTGGTTGAGCAGAAATAAATGACGGTGTTGGCGACCAGACGGCTAAACGGCTTGGCATCAGCACATATTTTTCATAACGTCCACCCATCAAACGACGCAAGGTAATCGGCTCCAGCCGATAATCTTTTGCCATAAAGCTTGGACTCAGACGCGGTAACCGCAATTGTCGGTGACCCCACGCGGTACACTACGAAAAGCCAGAGAGTGAAAGGTACGACAATCGACATGACGATGGAATTTTTGTTGTGCCTCACTGGCAATGGCTTTATTAAATGCCAGATACATGCCACGCCGCTCGGGCATGGCATCACTAATCATTTGCAAGGTTGTTGTTTTACCTGTACCAGCATAGGCAATGACCTTAAAGGATTCACCTAGACGTGCATTATCAATTGCGGTTGCTTGTTCATAGGTTGCCTTCGGTTTTTCTATACTCGACACAGGTAATTTTTATCCTTGATTGCGATTGGCTTTTCAACAAGACCTGATAAACCCTGACGGCGAGCGAGCTCATCCAAAACGGCTTGTGGCGTAAGATCGAAATAGCGAGCATGACAATACTATGAAACCACATATCGGCAGTTTCATAGATTAAATCATTTAAATGTTCTTGAGTCGGTTCGGCAGCATAATCTTTGGCTGCAATAATCGTTTCAATATTTTCCTCGCCAACTTTTTCAAGAATCTTATTGAGTCCTTTTTGATAAAGGCTGGCGATATATGAGCTGTCGGCTGTTGCTTGCTTACGTTGCTGCATTAATTGACCGAGATATGATAATACATCCACCTGTTCGCTTGAATGGCCAGATGATGCGCTTCAACCTTGGCTGATTGACCATAAATCGCAGTAGGGTCTTTTAACTGCGCATCGACAATCTCCCAACCTTGCGGAGTAAGCTTACGATAAAAAAAAGATCACGGCCAGTATGGCAGGCGATGCCGCCATGTTGTTCAATCTGTAAAATAATCACATCGCCATCGCAATCCAGACGAATTTCATAAACAGTCTGAAAGTGGCCTGATTCTTCACCCTTATGCCATAATTTTTGACGTGAACGTGAATAATTACAGCCTGTTTCTTTTCGGCTGTAAGTGCCAGCGATTCACGATTCATCCACGCGACCATTATATACGTCCAGTTGATGATGCTGAGCGATGGCCGGGATTAATTCCTTGTTCGTTAAATTTTACTTCATCGAGCCATTGCACGTTGTTCATGAGACATCACCAAAATTAAAGGAAATATAAAAAGGTTGATCGGACTGTCTAGAAAGACAGCTATATAGTGTACGGCATCTCACCAGATTTGCGAAAAAAAAGTCATCTTTTTTGTCGTAAGGTTCATCGACTTCAGCGATATCTGATCTCAAGCTCGATAAAAATACTCAGATTTTTAACTTATATTGAGCAACATCTGAATAATCGAGATGATGCAGGGGATTGGTTTTTAATCCCGAAAATTGTGATAGCCATTGTTTACGCAAATAGGGAATCTGATACATCCAGTAAAAGCTAAAATCGCGAAATGGGCCAGTCCAGATAGAATCTGATTGATAAAGTGGGGTCAGTAGGCGACTCAAGGACTGATAAAACTGAGTAGAGCTGTAGCGAAGTTGATGATAGTGCTGCCAAAATTTGTTCCATTCGATACGATGGTCTGGAAATTGTTGTAATGCCTGCCCCAATGCCAAGCATCAAGTAATGCCATATTGGCACCTTGCCCTAATTGAGGGCTCATGGCATGTGCGGCATCTCCAATAACACCAAGACGTCCTTGCCCAAATTTTGACATCACCACATCACGATACTGTGCCGATAACCAAGATGAGCTGGATTGATTTGTGTGATTTGCTCTAACCAGTGGGAGACAGGTGTCCAGCGAGATGAAATTTGATGAATTAAATCATTAAGCTTATTTGGATGGTTTAAAAATTGATCAAGCTGACGAGTAGGTAAACTCCAGAATATACTGGAAAGTCGTTGATGCGGTTTTTCGGGAATTGCACCTGTAGGCAAAATACCCATCATGATTTGTGAACGATCATAAAATTGATGCAGAATCTGGGTATCTAAAATTTGACATTCGGGCACAATATTCCATACCGCACCCCAGGGATAAGGCCGATCAACTTTGACCCAGGCTTGAGGTCTTAAATGGCTACGAGCACCATTGGCAATAATAACAGTATCAAAATTTTCTTCAAAATCCTGCATTTGATATTGACCATAGACTGTAATGCCATGGTTATGCTCACTTAATCGATTCACCTCGTGTCCCATTTTCCATGAGACATAAGCGTCATACGCTTCCAGCTTTGATTTCAAGACATGGCATAGTGTTGCCCGATGAATTCCGATGCCATAATGCTTGTCATTTACTTCACGGTAGTGACTATTGACCAGTAAGCGTTGATTGGCCAGACGTCCTTCAAGGCCTGTGACCATCGCACCGAGCGTTAAAGTGTTTTCCAGGATGCCTAATGTTCAAAAACTGCGAGTCCTGCAGGTTGTAATAATAATCCTGCACCAACGGGTTGTAGTTGTTCGGCTTTTTCAAAGAGTGTCACCTGAATTTGTTGCCGTGCAAATAAAATGGCAGTTGCTAAACCTGCTGTACCAGCACCGATAATGGCAATCTTATTTATTTTTTTCATTGTAGGGGTAGTTAATATTTGAGGTGAAGTTTGAATCAGTGCTTCACCTCATGATCCATTATTTAACGATTCGCCAGATCGATAGCAAGATAGTCAGCGTAATCAAGACAATCGAAATATACCACGGTGCAATGATGGCAATACTCAATAGGATGGCAATGATACTGCCAAAAATCCAGCTACGCTTTTGCTGATGTTCCATTTGCAAACGTAATTGCTGTAATTCCCGAACTTGACGATCCTGCCAGGCAGACTGATTTTTTTAAAACCATTTAAACTGTC
>PYDT01001136.1:0-11009 GCA_004837865.1 Musa balbisiana | reverse complement strand
AGGGAGCGATACGAAGCGGGGGTTTCGGCTTTGTAGAGTGTGATGCGGGCGGCACCGGGGTAGAGGGAGGAAAGCGGCCGCGCGGACACGAGGAAGAGGCGGCCATCGCGCGGCAGCGCTTTCCGCGGCAGCTGCTCGCTCCCAGTATTTTATAACCACCTCCTGTGCACGTGCGGAGTGCTTGATCCATCTTTTTTATGCGCTCCGCGCATTCAAGGATGAGAGATGGTCAAGAATATATAAATTCCTGTGCTTTGGATTCGTGTTTTAAAGAGCTGAGTATTGTTGGCCACAATAAGATTCTAACCAAAACAATTTTGTAAAAATAAGTTTCAAATAAATCGATTTTCTTACACGTTAAATTCATATTTTTTCACAAAATATTTTTTTTCCAAATTAATAATTTTCCATGCTGTTAGCTGATGCAGTCCAGTTACGTTCAGCCTCATCATCTAATTAGTTTCAATTACAGCCTTTAATCAAAGCCCAACAATCTGGATGTTTCAACAGTAAATTACTCCACCTACAAGTTTTATCACTGTAGACCTTCCTCCCTGAATTTACTATACGTTTATGTATATTGGTGAAGTGTATTTTCCCTTTCTCGAGCTTATTACAGCTCCAATCTTTTCGTGTTGTCTTCCATTGATGTCGACCATTCACAGCTTAATGGGACACTCGGAGACTTCTGTTCACATTGTTATTTGACCAGTGATACCGAGATATGATCATGCGTGTTGATAACTAGGAATACACTGTGCCGCCCTATTCTCCTGTGTAGTGATGAAAGTCCACTTCTTCTGCAGTTCTTATGGAAAACCTACCAAAGTCTAGCTATAATCATATTCTTAGCGAGAACTCTTCTTCTCAAATTCAAATACCTAGATAGGGATTTGCCTAAGCAAGAAACACATGAGATATTCCTATCATACACTTGAGAGTAGATAATACTCTACGAACTCAATACCCTCGTACAAGGTTGTCTATCACTCCTGATGATTGATTGTTGATAGATTTAGAACTTCTAAGTCTAATAGTAGGTATCAAAAGTTGAGTACTCTACAGAAAATCCTTGGGGTCTCAAGGTAAGGACCAAAACACCATTAGGATGATGGAATATTGTTTGACAATGAGATATCATCAACCATAACATTCCAGGGAGCGGACAATCAGGAACTCATTCTTCATGGTACTGTGTAGAACAGCCCTAGTGTTCCTATACGAGCAGTATGAGAAAGACCACCTCTATTATATGAATGGTCTAAAGCACACCAATCTATTTGGTATCTCGATGTCCCTCTAGAGTGACCTATGATTGAGATGATTTAAGTTTGTGTTTTAAGGGCGAAAGCGGTCTCATTATCATGATCTCATCACGATTCGATTTTCATTGCATAGGTACATGGATAACACCTATAGTAATTGCAATTAAAGTAAAAAAAACATCAAATAATCAATCGAAAAAAGGAGTATGTATCCGTCACAGGTGTTCAAACCACATGATTGACTTGCAAGGCACTTTGACGAGCAAATGAAGATAGACCTAAGAGTTATAGATGAGAAAAACAAGTTCTAAGAAATGGATAGCAATGCAATCACCAACTGTTAATCTGGATTTTGATGATGAAATCAATTGATATGTTTATGATCTAATGAGCATTTTGAGTACGTAGCGTTAATGTCGATCAGAAAAGGCAAATTGTTAAAGCAGGAGGAATCAGACGTTAAGAGAAAACATGCCAAAGATTGGGGCGTCGGGCCAAAGGAATGGTCGATGTATCGGTAGAAGGCTTCGGGCCATGAATTCGAGCAATTGGGCCAAGTAGATTGGACAATTACGCCAAGAAGAACGAATGTTGGTGAGAAGATAACATACCGATTGGGCAATATACCGAAGGACTGAGGACGATGTGCCAAAGGAGCGAACGAAGCGCCGAATGACCAATGATATGTCGTACACCAAGGATTCTCTTGTATCGATTATGTCTAGATCAAAGTTAGTTAGAGTCTAACTGAACTCCATTATGTCAGTTTGAATATAATTAAATCAATTCAATTAGGGCCCCAGTGGGTCCCCAAGATTTGGGCTAGGTTGGCGCCCATGTGAAGGCCCAAAACATTGTAACCAACACACGTGGCACCTTGTGGCATAGTCTCCAAGGACTATGGTTGGCGGTGGTACCACTAGTCCTGGGTGGTGGAACCGTCCCAGACACAGTCTCCGAGTGACGGTTAAGTGGTGGTACCGCCGAGTTTAGGCGATGGTACCACCCACTGGTAGCGTGTTGGTGGTGGTATCCGGCAGGGACTTCGGAAACCGGGATAAGACACTTTTAGGCTCCAAGTTTGAATCCACTTAAAGCCTATAAATACCCCTCTCATCCCTGGTTAAAAAACACAAACTGATAGCAAAAAAGAAAGAAAACGCTATTGTAATTGTGTGTGAACTCCTCTTAAAACTTAAGTGTTAGTCTTGTTTAAGAGAGGAGTGAAGGGGGTTGTAAACGTTCTCTCCTGAACCTGTTAAAAGGAGAATCGAGTTGTAAGGGTGGTTGATCTTTGCTCATTGAAGGAAGATCGTTAGTGGATGCCCGGTGGCCTCAACGGAAGAGAAATCGGTGGAGTGGATGTAGGTTACGACGACTGAACCACAATAAAAATCTGGTTTTTATTTCTTTTGAGCAATTTACTTTAAATGCAAACTGCCTTCACTACTCTACTTTCTCATTACACTCTTCCGAACGTTTTCAAAGTTTAGCATTTTTCGATATTAGTTTTCATCGAATGTACCAAAATTCTAGAACCGACGTAATTTTATCCGCTGCACTAATTCACCCCCTCTCTTAGTGCCGATTCGTTCCTAATACAAACTTGCACATAATATTGGCGGATAAAATTCTATCACAGTATCATAGAAAAGACAACACTAAAGGAGATCCATAATACTTTGACAAACGTTATCTAAGAAAAGATAATAATAAAGGAGATCGGGAATACTTTGACAAACGAAGTTACTCATAATAAGATTTTTTTAAAAAGAAGGCTCTACACTCTGGTATGTTAGAATCCACATCGGTAAATTATAATGGTATGTGAAGCATAAGCTTGCCCAAGCTGATAGGTAGATAATGCATCTAAGTTCACCAAAAGATGAGAGGAGATTTGTAGAACATTTGGTTGGTAGGAGCTTGACACATTACCTGAACTTTCGAATTAGATGCATGACAAACGATGATTTCAGAGTTTAAAGGAGTCCTTTTGAACTTACTATCACGTGAAGAAAGAAAGAGAATATGACGTAGAATATGACAAACGATGATCACCTTGTCATTTTCTTGGATTACTATTCTGTTTAATTCTTGTGGTGCACATATATTTAGTAAATCATTCCCGTCTTAACATATATTTTTTCTTGTAGAATATGACGTAGGAAATTTAGAATTCTTGGTTTCTCAAACATTTCCACGTAGATAAAGTTTTCCACCTATTAAAAGCTCATACTTATCCTTAAACTACTACTTATTCTTACATGCAAATTTTCATTTTTCATATCTGATTCTCTTAGTCGTGTCTTAGAGAATATCCCTAGGACGAAATGTTAGAAAGCATTATTCTAAAAAGTAAAGCTAGTTGATTCTTTTTGTTCTTGTTTGCTCCTTTATAATCATTTATCATTTGGATACATGATGATTTTTTTCATTCATCATGCCATTGATCATGTTTTAGAGTGGCGTTAGAGCAAATTGATATGCATTCATTATTTTCTTTTTTCTGCATCGATTTGGTGTCGAGTCATTGTTCGCATATCCTAATGAATGAGTAGGTTTATTACGAAAATATGTGTAAAGGACAATTTAAAGTACGCGACAAGATCTACCTGCCAAAAATTTCTGATGATGAGAATCCAATGCTACTGCATCTCATTGATATGCTTATCGGCACCCCTCGTTTTCCCCAAAAAAAAGCATATAACCTGATATTTTATCCGAATCTCATTCGAAGTATCGAGGGCCTCCGACGTAAGAGAATCTGCATTCATGCATGGAACTGTCCAGCCTTCACCTTGCTTTCCCAGCCATGCATTTAACCTCATGCTCATTGACCCATGTACTAAAATAATTTAATCTAACTTAAATATCAATAATAAAACCCAGATTTCCACGTCTGATACAAATTAAAAATAATTATTCGCCATATAAAATCAAATTATAAATGTTTAGAATTGTTTATAATCCTTATGAACACTAATAAGGAATAATTGATACTAAATTATTAAAATTGTTTTCTTTCTATAAAAAAAAATTCATAGTTGAATTCTTTATTTGTTGCCTAATAATGGCTCTAGAATTCGGTAATATTTACCCGCCTCAATAAGTATATATATTGATATCAACTTTGTCTCCTTACGAGCAAGCATAACCTAACCAAGCTATCGATAGCAGCAGATCGATGAGGCCGTCCACCATCTGTATTCTCCTCGCGGTGGTAGTCCTCGTCCTCCACCACCACCTCCTCCCCGGGTGGAGGCATCGGTGGAGAAGGCGTGCAGGGACGCGGCGAATAGCAGTCCCAATATCAACTATGACTTTTGCGTGGCGGAGCTCCTCCCGTACCCGGGGAGCCGGTCGGCGGACCAGAAGTCGCTGACGGTGATCGCGGCTACTTGGCGAAGGACAAAACCACCAGCGCCAGCGCTAAGGTCAAGAGTTTGCTAGCCAGAACGAGTGATCCAAAGACGAAGCAGTGCTTGGAGTCTTGCGGGAGCGTCTACGAGGACCTGCTCTCCGACCTCAACACGTCCATCCCGGCCATCAAGGAGGGTCGCCTGGTCGACGCCAAGACCTATCTTAGCGCCGCTGTGGACGAGCCCGACACCTGCGAGGACGATTTCAAGGAGCTGAAGGTCCCCTCGCCCTTGACCAAGGAGGACTCCGACTTGACGCAGATGTGCACTATTGCTTTAGCCTTCACCAATATGCTGGGGTGACTTTCTTGCCGTTTGGCCTTTCCGTTAGTTAAAGCTTTGATGTGAAGCTCCTCTTCCAAATAAAATACTTTTTTTTTCTTTTTCGAGTGGCATAATTATTAGAAATATTCTAAGAAAAAGATTCTTTTTAATTACATGCAATCAACTTAAATAAAATCATGTTGATTTTAGAGTAAAATAGTTTACCTGTTGAATTGATTAGTTTCTCATATGTGAATTAAAATCTGATTAGTTTCTTTTTATATCTAAAACTATTTCAAATCCAATAAAAATACATGATAATGCTTATGCGGTTCATAGAGATTTTCAAGACCCATTACTATCCTTAGATTTAATAGTTTTAGGGTAATATTTCAAAAACTAAAAACTTACGTGTAAAACAAACTGAGGTTCGAGGAGTTGGTTCATGTCTTGCTTAAGATAAAAACTGTGTTAGTATCGATAGATGATGATGTCATTAGTTGATTATCTCAATATCACAATTGAAGCGATCAAACGAATTAAAGTGTTTCTTAATCGATGGCCACACCTACATACTTTGTCCTTGCACCACCGAATCTTTTCAAGAATAGATCAAAAAAAGAAAACCCCAAGATTGATTCAAGAATAGCAAATTGTTCAGCATAAAGATATAAGAAGTCCCAATATTAATATTGGAAACAAGACACACAATGAGAGAAAATGGAGGTAAAGGCTTGACTTGTCATGTCCTTTTTTTTTTTCATAAGATTATAATACCTGGTTGCATCAAGAGTCAAGTAAATAAACATCACTTAATTAATTATAATTTTTATTATAATTAATATACATAAATTAAAATATTTATTATAATTTTTATTATATTTAATATATATAAATTATAAATATTTATTATAAATTATTTATTAATTAAAATATAAGTAAAAAATAATACTCAAGAAACATAGTGATATCAACTCAAAAATAAAATTCAACTAGCTATAACCCATCAGTAGATGAAGGTCTACTATTTATTGGAATCTAGTCTAGTGCTAATAGGAGCCTGTTTTGAAAATAAAAAACAAAATAAAGAAATTTCAACGATGTTGAATAGAAACTTATATAAGTCAATTGTAAGATAAATATATATCAAAAATTTAATCATCCCACTAGCGTATATCAAATACTCGAAGGAGCATTCCTACAACAACAAATAGAGAAGTTTTATCCTTCGGAAATAATTTATATTCTCCTAATAGTGGATGTAGACAAACCTATATCACACTACAAATAGCAAATGGAGTAATGTCCCTCACCCGTTAATTTTTATTAATTAATATCTTGCACGCATGATTTTATTTGTAATACTTAATTTTAATAAGATTTAAATAATATATGATTAAAAATATTATTTTCTTTCTTATGTAATTTTATCTTTTTAATCAACTACTATTTATTATGTTTTAATGACTCAATATTAATGATTAGATGTTTAGATTATAATACCATGATACAATATTTCGAAATTAAAGAATTGCGCTAAGATTTGGACTAAAATCAATCGACAAGCTAGGCCCAACACATAGGCTTACTCGGCACAACCCAACATAGGTAATCATGTGTCACGCACATGGCCAATCTATGGGTTATGGGCTAACCTCGCTAGGTATGATGCATGCACATTCATGTATACATCGACTAGCCCAACCTAACCTAATGTTATGTAGTGTAATGCTCTTACTTTATTTGATTCCAAACATTGATTGAATCAAATCAAATTTGAACGGTTTAAATTGATTCATGGTGATTCCGAATTGGTTTGACTTATTCAAGTTTGTTTAATCTAAATTAACTTAATCTAGCTTAAATTATACTAATCTAGGATGGTTCCAAATCGATTAAATGAGGATTAAAGATTGATTCAATTTGGTTCTAATTAAATCGAGTTCAATTTGATTGATTGAGTTAAATTTAAGTAATTGGACTACTAATTGATATTATTTGAGAATAATGATATTTGAAAGATAAATTAAGATATTTCATTGTTTATTTCATACCAATATAGATATTATCAGTATGAGATGATTTTGTTTCCCTACCAAGGGTAGGTAGGTTAATTCTCTTCGAGGATTAATGAGCTATCAAATGTGATAACTAGATGATTCCTCAATGTACTCTTGGGAAAAACATGTCATCACTTTGACAAGTGAGGGAAATTACACCATGTGTTGTTGGGAGTATGATATAGATTTATTTCTCTCCATTGTTGATAGAATATAAACTCATCTTATAGGATAAAATCTCTTTATTTATTACTAGATGAGTGTTTCTTCAGTTATTTGATATACGCCAGTGAAATGATTGACTTTTGAATATATATTTATTTTACAATCGACTTATAAAGTTTCCTACTCAGTTGCTAAATTTTTTTTTTTATTTTTGATTTTTTGAACAATCTCCTAGTAGCATTAGACTACATTCCAATTGAGAGTTTGGAATCATCTGTTTTTAAGGACAAGCTAGATCTAATATTTGTTGAATGTTGGATCCATCAAGTGGACAAAATATTTGAAGCTATTGAATGCAAAGAAAATCAAAAGGTGTCTTTCGCTTCTTTCATTTTGAAAGGAAAGGCAAACACTTATTGGATCTAAAAAAAGAGGATGTTGGATGCAAGAGGAAACGTGGTGACTTGAGAGCAATTAAAAATGCATTATATGAATAGTTTTTTCCTGATTCAGTCTGCTTCTAGAAATAATAGGAGTTCTTTAGTATTCACTATGAAAGTAGGATTATGATGGAGTATGATCATTATTTCACTAAGTTGGTTCAGTTCTCTCTATATATTGTATCAATTAGAAACTCTATTATTGTATTAATTTTACTAACATATGCTAAAGTATTTAATCGAGCTCTGATGGTAAAAAATTAGATAATGAATTACAACAGGTAAAGGATTGAAAGTAGCTTTTAGCATTGCACCAACTACACATGGAGGATCATATTCTTGACCTTCAAAAAGGGCAAGAGCAAACAATCTAGACATCAACAACTTGGAGCCTCAAATAATTAAGTTGTCATGAGATTTTAAGTTTAGATCATAAATCCATATAAAAAATGTGTTTAATCAAAAGTATGAGTAAAGGTAGTGAGTGAAGTAAATCAATATGAAATAACAAAACAAAGGCAAGAAAAGAGATGCAAACCAATTTATAGTGGTTCAGTTTTCTCAACCTATGTCCACTCATGATTCTTCTTCCCTCAAAGTCATCAGCTTTCACCATCGATCTTCTTTCTAATAGGTGAAGATCAACTACCCTTGTAATAGTTTTTTCTTTTTAAAGGCTTAGGAGAAACCTTACAACTCTCTCTTTTTAAGATATTTACCTTTGACAACTTAAAATCATCTCTAAACTCAAGAAGGAAGAGACTCAAACACTTCTCAAAAAAGAGTTAATAATACTTTTGTACTCAAGAATTCATGTTTCATCAAGCAAGCATGAGTGGGGTATTTATAGTCCCCAAAAGGCTTCAGAATTAAGTTAAAATTTTAAATCCCTAAATTTTCAAGGTACTAGCAGTACTACCATCAGCACTGGGTAGTACTACCAATGTAATGGGACCACAAATAAAGCTTTGGTGGTACTACTGTTGAAACCACCAAAAAAGCACAAACAAAGCTTTCGGTTGACTCAGGCAATTCTACCGCTTGGTCCTGGCGGTACCACTACCTAGGCTTATGTTAGGTCATTAATTTGGGGTATTTATAGTCCCCAAAAGGCTTCAAGAATTAAGTTAAAAATTTAAATCCCTAAATTTTCAAGGTACTAGCAGTATTACCATCAGCACTGGGTAGTACTACCAATGTAATGGGACCACAAATAAAAGCTTTGGTGGTACTACCGTTGAAACCACCAAAAAAGCACAAACAAAGCTTTTCGGTTGACTCAAGCAGTTCTACCGCTTGGTCCTGGCGGTACCACTACCTAGGCTTATGTTAGGTCATCAATTTGGCCTTCTAACAAGCCCAATTAATCCCTGGTTTAAGCCAATGAGTTTTTTGAAACTTGGCATGGTTTCAACCCAATAATAACTCAATTTGATCTAAAAATCCAATCACATATCCTACATAATTATGAAGCTTTCAACACATTATATGAAATTCCGACATGTCATTCGATCTTTCGATACTTTATCCAAACCTTTGGCACATCATTCTTTCCTTCGGTATATCATCTGATCTATCGACATGTTGACTTTTACATAATATCTTATCTTTTGATGCAATACCTAATTCTTCTAGCATAATGCTGAAACTTATAGCACAAAGTCCAATCTTTGACACATCGACCAATCCTCTAGCTCAATATCCAATTTTTGACATGATACTTTCTCGACACAATGTCTAATTCCTGCTTCGACAATTTGCCTTTTTGATAGTTCGAGTCCGTGATCGAAGTATTCCTGCGTCACTTACTTAAAAGTATATTAGTTTGTGAAACTAATCAATTGATTTCATTATTAAAATCCGAGATTCAATAATCTCCTTTTTTTGATGATAATCAATTAATGATAGAGTTTTAACCAAACTTCGCCTATCTATATGTCATTTAAAAGATTATAAGAAACTTGAATTCAAATAATCATATGTCATTTAAATGCATATACTTGTTAGTTATAAGTACCTGCAAGCCATCACGTAAGTGATAACACGTATGACATGATACATGCTATTTTAGTTTATTATTTATTTGATATTTTTTCTTACTTTATATTGCTCATTGCATATATAGTGATTTCATAGATCTATGCATTGAAAATCGAATCGTGATGAGATTATGATAATGAGACTAATTTACCTTTAAATACAAACCCTAAATAATCTCGGTCATAGGTTACTCGAGAGGGATATTGAGATAATTGGATAGACTTATATGTTGTATACTCATCCATATGATGAATGTAGCTGATCTCATAGTTCCTCGTGTGGGGACACTAGGGATATAGTTTGTGCCAGTGGAGAATGAGTTCATTGATCAATCCACCTCACGGAATGTTGGATGGTTGATGATACCTCATTGTCAAACAACGATTCTATTGTCTAGTGGTGTATTTGGTTCTTAGACTTGAGAAACCAAGGATATCTTATATGAGTACTCTACTCTTTGATACCAGACTTATAGGTAGAGAGTTCCATATCTAGCACAACCCATTATCGGGAGTAACAATCAACCTTACGAGGGCTAATGAGTGTCGATAAAGGATCATCCACTCTTAGTATCTAAGAGGAATATCTTATATTCTTGCTCAAGTAAATCGCTGGCCAAGGTCATCGAATTGAGAGGAAAAAGAGTACTCAGGGAGAATCGATTAGAGCGAGATTCAAGAAGATTTCGTATGAGCCTGATAGCACCATGCCCGGTATATGATCTTTGGGATATTAGATGGATAATGGACTATAGATATACGATAACTAAGGATAGATAGGTCTAGTGGATTGAATTCACTTGTATCATCTAGGGATTGTGGCGTAATAATATAGTACATCCGTAGTCATAGAAATCAAGTGAATTAATACTATAAAATAATAATTCACTTAGTCAGAAGGAGTTATGATAAGTATGACTCATTGCTAGCTCGATATTGGTCTAGAGAGTCACACATATATGTAGGTGTTACGATGAGTAGAGGTTCGAATGTGAGATATCCGGTGGAGCCCCTATCTTATTGGATATCAAATATCATTGAATTATTGGATCTTGTGAATAAGATCCAATAAGAGTCAATAAGATATTAATTAATCTAATAGGCTTGAGTAGTTGGATTGAGATTCCAATACCTAATATGGCTAGGATTCATCAAAGTTAAATTGACAAATAACCTCTATCAATAGGAAGAAACTAAAGGGTCATATGCTAGTCTCTTTTTTTACTACCACCTCCTATACCCTCTCTCCCTTTTCTCAACCAACAATCTTAGTTTGGGGCATGTGGACAACAAGAAGGGTCGACCCCTTCTAAATAGTATGGTACTCCGCGGGTAAAGGAGATTGTGCAATGATTTT
>PYDT01001421.1:0-11013 GCA_004837865.1 Musa balbisiana | reverse complement strand
GACATCTCTCTTTTTTCCCGGGGGATCAATTACCCCTGCTTAGCTTTCAATTGCCTCTGCCATCAATTATTAATGTGAATAACCGGCATCCCTCTTTGAAACAAGGGGCGCTTCCGGTCTGGCGCGCTTCAAACAATTCGGCTCCTCCATATTTACCCATATCTCTAAGAGTCAAATTTTCTCATGAGGGGAAATACTGAACTCAATCACTTGCGGCAGTTACTCAATCAGTTTTCTGTGAGGTATATCCCGTAGAGAGTACTCAAATTGGTCAGCGTCGAGTTTAGGTTTGTCGTAAACCTAATTGGGTTACTTCCAATACGTAAATCAAATAGTTCAAACCGCACTCAAAGGTCGGGCATTTCCAGATATAGGAACTTCTGTACCGAAAACAAATGGTATCTCCAATTATAGCCCTTGGGATGTAAATCATCTATTCTCACCATCCCCATAGGGTATGAGACAAATGTATGCATTTCGATTAGGGTCGTATTCTATGGTTACGATTCTCCCAGATATGTCTTTTCATCCGTCGGAAAAATCGATTTACGGATAGACGTTATGACCTCCCCCTCTATGCGTGCGGTAATGAGTCCTAGGCCAGGCGACCTTACTACAACGATGCTGTCCATAGATCAAATTATTCGTGGATTGGATTCACTTGACTGTTTCGGCTCCATTGCGTGTGCGCGGGGTAGCAGTTTGAAAAATGTATCGCCGTTGTATTATAGTATTTTGCTGTAAGTCTTTTATCTATAAGAGGTGGAATAGAAAACCCGGTTGAAGCCGTAATGATATCCGTCTGTAATGCATTGTATGCCCATAATAGGTCCATTCTTATACCCGTTCCCGGGAGTCGATGACTTCATAGTATTACCTTGACACCAAAGAAGAGTCGACCAATGCTTTCTTTCTGTCCTAGTTGATCCTGATTCGACATTAGAATCGGGGACGGAGGAGGGACGTGACCCTGCTACCGAGCGGTGCGCGCCCTCTTCCGTCTCGATGGTGGAGGCCGGACCGGAAGGTGCACGGATCCTCGGACTGGGCACGTTACCGTGGCGAGAATCTCCGGCCCGCGTGCGAGGGAGTGCCAACAAGGATCACTGGGCAACGCCGTCTCGAAGTGCTTCGGGACAAGGGTGCGCCGAAACGACCATCATCCGCTCCATCGAGGAGGAATGCTATGAACGGGCCCCACCAGATCATCGAAGCCGCCGCCGAGCGATTGCAGCCACTCCTGGAACACGTGGCCGAACGAAACGAGAGTGTCCCCCGAGAGGTACTGCGAAAGCCGCGCTCAGCGTGATCCCGGAGGCGATCCGGAGGCGTCACGCTGTCGCCTCCACCGACACCGTGGACCGCGACGAGGCCACTTCGCCCGCTCTCGGCCGGAGGCTTCCGCCTCACATTCACAGAGGCGAGTGATGGCGCGGCCCGCCGACCCATCCGAATGACATATCCGTGACCTCACGACCAGTAGAACTCGCTTTCAGAGCCCGGTCTGCGGCCCTCAATCACGCAACCCATCCGGGATAACCTGGGAGGGGTTTCGTTGGTCCTGCGCCCGCGTGGCGCGGATGGAGGCCTATTCCGGGTGCTATGAGAATCCCCTGAAATGTTCACGGGTCAGGTCGTCGGAAGCACGAACGAGCGTGCGCAGGACATCCTCAAGGGAGGCCAGTTCGGATGCCCCTCAGTACAGCGGCGGCTCGGGGGTATGCGGGACTTCGTACATGTAGTGAAGATGGCTGAGGCAGGTCGACAGCGAGGAGAGGCCGAGGCTGAGCGCCGTCAGGAGCGCCGGTTGGAGAATCATCGGAGAACACGCGAGGAGCACGAGAGCGCCGGGCGAACGTGGCCGGGACTTGAGCGCGTAGACGCCCCACGGGAGCACGACGAGCGCGTCACGCCAGTTCGCGTTGAAGACCGAGAGGGCCGAGGCGGCGAACTGGGGAATGGATCGCACCGACGATGATAGGCCCTGCTCGGTCTGCTCCTTCGTGGCCGAGACGGCGTGAGGGAGACGAGGGGCGCGAGGAGCGAACCACACCTGGGCGCTGGCGGCCCGTCCGTTCGGGGGGGAACCATTGCGGGCGAGTCGATTCATGATGGGGACCTTCCTACGGGGTCTGGGGTCGGGGAGGCAGAGGAATGCGGCTGCGTGTCGGAGGCACGTAACCGGGTACGGGACGGCACCTGCATCGCGCCACTATCCGGTGCAGTGTAGCGCTAGGGCACGTGGGTCCAGCGGGGGGAATGCGGGCCGGCGCTCAGTCGCTCCCGGTCCGCCGGTCACCGCGGGGACCCTGGGGCCCGTAGCGCGTCAGTGCCGTTTCGCACCTGTGCGCGGCCGGGCTGTCATGCGGGGCCTAGAGGGATCGGGCACGGTGGAGTCACTGCCGGGCTCACCGGAGCCGCCGGGCATGACGGCAGGGCGCGTTCGCCCACAGGGGGTGAGGATTTCGGGATCGGTGCCCTGGGGGGCCTGACCGAGGCTGGAGAGCAGTTGGTCATAGAGACCCTGGGCGTTCTCCGTGGACGCCACGAGGGTCGTCGGTGAGCGTGGCGATCTGCTCGTCCTGAGCGTTCACCCGGTCATTCAGACGGGCGTTGCGGTCCACGAGGTTCACCAGGAACCACCCGCTGAGGCCGAGGAGGAGCGTCAACGAGGATCGCCACCGTGACGGTGAACACCCACCCCCCGCGGCGGGGTCCTCCACGGGCGGCACGACGATGGTGCCCGGAGCGGTCTGGCTCTCGCGCATCTCAGCGAGGACCTCCGCGGGATCGCGGGGCTCCAGGCCCTCGGGGTTCTGCTCGCTCACGGCGCGCCTCCTATGCCTGCTTGTGCCGCCAGGATACCCACGATGATCGCGGCGACGGGGAGAGGCAAAGATGAGGAGCCACTGCCACTGCGTCGCGCGGCGCACCTTCTCGCGCTCATTCCGCTCGCTGAGTGCGCCTGGAGCGCGGCCGTCTCGGCGGCGACGCGCGCCTGGTGCTCGGCCGCGAGGTCCTTCTGGAGGGACGCAATCTCGCGCCCCTGGCCATCGAACCGGGAATCGACGCGGCGACGCTCATCGGAGAACGTGTCGCGGGTCACGAGGTTGTCAAACCGCTGGTTCCACTCGACACGCATCTGCGCGAGGTCCTCGCGAAGGATCTGGAACTGGCTGGGGCTCATGCCGCCCGTCGCTCATGGTGGGGGGATGCTCCTGGAGTGAGTGTGCGAGCGCCGGGCGAGGGTTTCAACCTGCCCGGCGCTCGACGGCTTATTCTGCCAGGCTGGGCGGAGAGGACCGATGCAATCTCCTCCGGGGTGGTGAGGTCGATCTTGTCCGCGATGCGCTGGGCGTCGGCCTCGCTGATCGATGAGGACGGCATCGACCT
Organism: Musa balbisiana; assembly: GCA_004837865.1. Classification (NCBI taxonomy): domain Eukaryota; kingdom Viridiplantae; phylum Streptophyta; class Magnoliopsida; order Zingiberales; family Musaceae; genus Musa; species Musa balbisiana. The sequence continues at coordinate 7,620 of PYDT01001421.1, read as the reverse complement.
TGACCTCCGCCGAGGGGTCCGGGTTCAACTGCCCGAGGATCATCTTCAGGAAGTCGAGTTCCTCCTTCGTCGGAATGTCGCGGACGATGTTCGGGCCCGCGACCCCGAGAGCGTCGAGCAGGATGCGGTAGGCGTCCGAGGGCACGTCCCAGACCTTGCCGCCATCACCGACCGCGATGACCTTCCCGCCGTACCGGTACAACTTCAACCGGGCGGGACTCGGTGCGCACGACGGCGGAGATATCCCCGGCCGCGTTGCCGCTCAGGGCCATGCTCACCCAGAGGTCGAACTGGCGGTCGTTCCCGTGTGGTGGGCGCTGATGAGGGGGGCGGAGTTGTTGACCTCCTCATCTGAGGCGAGGGGCGGTTAGTAGCCGGGGCCGATGAGAGCAATGCCTCGTCCGGGGGCCTGAATGCGGATCATTTCGTCCTCCTTGGACGGTTCGGGTGTTGCGGGTGTTGCGGGTTTCGCGCCACTCCCTGCGGTGGAGGCGTTGCGACTGGCGTACCAGTCGCGGGGGTTGATCGGGGAGCCTCCGCCAGGGCGCGTCTCCATGTGGCAATGCGGGCCGGTGACCTGGCCCGTGGAAACCCATCCAGGCAAACCGTATCGCCCTGGTCCACGCGCTGACCCGAGCAGACGTTCAGGGATCGGTGTGGAGGAGACGAATCACGTCCCCAGTCCCATCCTCGCGGATGCGAACCTCGTTGCCCGCCGTGCAGTTGGTAGCCCGCGAAGGTGACGACGCCCGTGACGGGGGCTGATGATCGCGTCTAAACCCAACCAGGTCGATGCCGTTGTGCTGGCGTTGCTCAGTCCGAAGGGATCGTAGCGGCCGAACTCAGCGGTACACGGTGGGGATGGAGAGGGAGCCGTTCGGCCAGACGTTCGTCACGACGCTCCCCCGTTCAGCACAACACTTGACCCGCATCGCTCAGGGCGACCACATCATCCGAGGACCCCATCCTCCGGCGAGCCAGGATAGTGCGTCACCGCATACCCGCCGTGCTCCTTCAGGAACGCCGTGACCTTCCCCACGCACAAGGCGTTGTGGAAGTCCGCTCATCGCTCGGGTTTCATGCGCCCGCTCGGCAGGACGATCTTCGAGTACATCACGAACCTCCTCCACCGTGAACGTAGCCCCCGCCCACCCTTGACGAGGCGGCCGGCGTTCGCCGCTTCTCCAGCGTTTTCTCGGCGGTGCGCGCCGCGACGATACCTCACGCACGACTGCCATCCTCAGCTGAGGACCGTCACCGAAACTCAGGACCTCAAGGGGCTCCTTCCAGTTCGTTCCGTTGCTAATCTCGGGAGTCAGGTTGACCATGCCGCCCCGTGGAACCGCATCGCATGGGGCACCCAGTTCTCCCATCGACACATACCACCTGCGAAGCCGGGGGAGACGACGTCGGCGTTCGGACACTGGCCCGTAACCTCCCGCGTCCAGGTCGCTCCGTGTGCGAGTAGACCGCGAACGTGTTACGTCTTGCCGGGGGTTTCAACCGGGAGACGAGCGGGAAGTGTTCAACTGCGTCGAGTGATTCACGTAGGGGCCCGACATGGATGCCCCTTCCCAAGTAGCGGAGGAGGGTACCAGTCGATGGCCGCCCCCCTGTCGTCGGAGGGAGGCGTCCAGGAGATTCGCACGGAATCGTTCTGAACCTCGGAGGCCGTCACATGAGCGCGCCGCGGTGGGCCGCTTCGGGATACGGGGAGGCTCCCTAGTACCGGCGTATCCACAATTGCGGAGCCGATGTACGACGAAGGGTCATTCACGACGGCGCGGATGATATTGCTGCCCAGCCGCCCCTCCCCGTCATGCTGATACGTGACGTACCCGGCGCGAGTGGAATGTTCCCGCCCCGCTGGTCGTAGGGGACCGCGAAGGGCCACCAGGGCCCGCGCTGATGAAGCCCTGCAATTGCAGGTCGCGTTCGCATCAGCATGCCAGCCTCCTCCACCGTTGCCCTCATACCACCAGGCCGTAGTAGTAGGTGGACCTGTTCCCCGCGTTATCAACCGAGGCCAGGTACCCCTCGACGTGAACCGTCTGAGGCCCCGAGCCGCTTAGGGCTCCGCGTGCCGCAACCATTAGTCGAGCCGCCGGTCCCGGAATCCAGACACGCCCCTTCTTGTGTCGGGATCGGTTGGCTGGACCCGAATGTCGAGCGCGTCACGGAGCGGCTCTTCGCAGACGTGACGCCCGTCCACACCCTTGGAGAACGGGAGCACGCCGGAGAGGTTCGACACATCGAACAGGTTCGACCATGCCCCGGAGGCCCAGAGTTCGAGGCGCTTAGCGTCCGTGTCGAGCCCCAGCGCCACGTCATCCACGGGGTGGGGCGCTTCGCCGTGGCGTAGGGGTAGACGCGCAGGACCCGTGGAGGCCGGAGCGCGTTGATCATCGCCGCGCTGATCGCGGCCGTTCCCGAGGCGACCGTCACGATGCCGATGAGGAGTTCCCAGGTCGTCTCATTCTGGGCGAGCGTCGGGAGTGCACCGCCCGACCCGTTCGCCGTGCCAGCCATCACGACGGCCGTGACTGGTGTTCGCGGCCTGGTCCAGGCGGCGAGAACACGATCGCGTCGAGGCGCGTGCCGGATGCCGGGGCCGCTCCGACCGTGAGCGTCTTGGCGGAGTCGTTCTCGTAGAACACGCCGCGCACGAGGCCCTGGCCGATGCCGATGATGACCTGCATTCGGTGCCCGGCGTGAGCGCGAGCCCCGCGACGATGCCCGGAGAACGCCCGGAGCGCGCGCGCCACCTTCGAGAACTGTGTCTCGTTCGTCTCCACACCGTAGAACGGCCACGATGCTTCAGCCATTGGTGGCCTCCTCCGTCTGCTCCTGGACCGGCTCCTCGACCGGCTCCGACGATTTCTCGCACGGCGGTCGATTCGTCCGCGCGCACCGCGTCGATGAACTCCGCGGAGCCCATCCAGCGCGGTCGACGGGGACCCGGATGGTGGCATACGTCTCGACGTTCCGCACTTCGAGGGTCACCACCCGTTCTCGATGGCGCCGCGACGTAGCCCGCCGCCCTGCTCGTCCTTCTCGCTCCTCAGCGTTGTCACGCTGTTGCTCGTCGCGCTCCACAATCCATCTCTCACGTCTTGATGATGTAGTTCAAGCACTAGGTAGGGCTGGAGGTTGTTGTGCGCCTGCCCGCCCACGGTGTAGCCGCGGCCATTTCCGGCGTCGGTTCCCGTTGCCGTACTGCGGGTGGGAGGCGTTCCCGTTACCGAAGTGAAACGTTACCGGGGGCGCGCCACCGCCGTATCCAGCCGTGTTCATGTTCAATTGTGATCGTGGCTCGGCATCTGGGCGATGGTCAGCGTGTGCGTCTTGGCCCCACCCGTCTCGCCGCGCACGTCGAACTCGACCATGGCTGGAGTCGAGGCCCACCGGGACCCGACCCTTCAGGTTCGGCAAGCGGAACTGGCGCCGTCGTCTCCCCGCCCGTGTTGTAGGCCCGCCCACGGCCGCCTTGGAACAGTGCCGGGTAGGTAGAGCGGGAGAAGCACGGCACCGTCACAGATGCAGCCAGCCCGAGGGGGCCGTCTGACCGGCTGCGAACGCGACCGACGGCACCGTGGGGCTTCAGCACGCCGGGCCCGGACGCCGCGCGCTCCAGGTTGCTCACGCGCGAGTTCGATGCGACTGCACGGTGGTGCTCTCGGCTCCTTCGCCGTGAAGCCGCTCACGTCGCCCAGAGCCGCCCCGGCCATGACCCCGGCGCTGTTCACGCTGTAGGCCACCTCCGTGACGCGAGCGGCCGCCTCCGTGCCGTTCACGACCGTCGTCACGAGGTCCCCGGCGCGCACGTCCTTCCCGACCTCCATCGTCACGTCGTCGGCGGGGATCATCTTGACGGCCGTGCCACCCTGCCCCTCGGTCAGCGCCTCATCACCGGACTGCTGGAGTTCGGACACCACGTCCGTTGTCGCGCTGTGCTCGATAACGACTCGAACGGCACGCCCACTCCTCCTCGGCCGGCGATGCTGTCGAGGCTCTGGCGGCGGATGATCGTGCGCGCCGTGCCCTCGCCCTGGCCTGCCACGATTGCGTCGGTGAGGTTCGGGCCCGACCGCCTGAACCTCCTACGACATGATCATGCCGTTATCCACGTCGAACCGGACGAACCTTCGTGCTGGTCACGAGAGTCGATGACCTGGAACCCAGGACAGAGCCGACCGGGACGACGCGGAAGCGAGCGCCGGATCGTAGGTGACCATCTCCTGGAGGAGTTCGAGGATGGTTCTGGAAACCGGGGGACTTCTGCTGGGAGACACCACGCGCCCCGCTGACGGCCTGGAGCCGCATCTTGGTACGTAGACCCCGAGGACGGCCCGCGGGGGCCCAGGAGGTCGCTCCAGGGAACGCCAGCGCCCCATTCGCGACGTTGTACCCCACGAACTGCCGCACATGAGGTTCTCGGTGGTGCCGGTGCGGGTGTCGTTCGATGCGGGAGGCGGAGGACGCCTGCGGGTCCGCGATGGAGGGGTCCGGGAACGCGAGCGCGCCCGCTGAGCACCAATCTCGCGGGTGACGCCGCCTGAACGTGAACGTCCCGTCCGGGTTCTGCCGGTCCCGCTTGCGCGCGGCGCGTGCGCGTGGGGCCCGACAGGATCACGTTGTCGGCCGTTCCATCGGCGAGGAGGAGGATCCCGGAAGCCGGTCGGGAGGTACGGCACCATTGCATGAGCGCCGGGCAGGGTCAGCGTCCAACTCCCCGCCGCCCGCTCCACTGCGTGCGGCCGTCAGGTCGAGCGGCCGGGGCGTGGACATGGCGACGCGCTGCAGGGTTCGGTCGCGCGACTCGAGGGTAGGGCGTTGACGTGCATCAGAAAAGGACCACTTCCGGGGGTGCCAGGCGACGTTGACGCGCGTCGTGTCGCCCGTCGCCGCGGTGAGAGCACCACTGAGACGGCCCGACGTGCCGGGCAGGATGCTGAGAAATTCGGAGCCGCCGCGAGGCCGTCGTTACGGTTCGCGCCCGTCATCGGTGACGTGCCACGCCATCGAGTACACGTCGATCCAGCCCCCCTTCTTGGTCGATGGCTGGGACCACTGGAGGGCGAGCGCGCCCCGCTGGAACCACGAAAGCTGGACGGGCGGAAGGACGCGCCACGTCCGGCACACGCCTCCACGTCTCCCGAGTTCGTGAACTCGACCGAGCCCGAGCCCTCCGTGTTGCTCATGCGCAACTGCTACGCGCGACTGGCCGGGGCCGATCAGAGGGATGCCGAGCCCGCCGGCGTGAATGACGCGCGCTCGGAGTTGACGCGGGTCCAGAACGGGTCGCCCGACTCGATGGTCAGAACGGTCTTCAGCCACGTCGAGCCGTCCGTGTCGTCGCCCATCGTGTAGTCACCCGCCCGCCCCGTACGCAACGACCCTCCGCACGCCACGCCTCACCGTCGAGGTTCGACATCCAGGGTGACCGGGGCGTTGTCTAGCACGAAGATGCGGGCGAACTGCGAGTACCGCTGGAGGAACCTGCTGACGGTTCGCCCCGGTGATCTTCACCGGCATGTCGATGACGCGGGAGAGGGGTGCGGCCACCCCGGACTAACGACTGCGGCCCGTCACCCGCCCCCTCGAACCACTGGAGCGACACGCCGGGGCATGCCCAGGCACGGACCTTCAGCCCGGCGCGGACACCGCTCTGCGCCCCCAGTTCGAGGGAGCCCCCACTGCGGACGAGTACGGACAGGACGCGAAGCCCATTACTTACCTCCGAAAGGGGAGCGGGGCGAGCCGAGGGCCTCGAACAGGGCCTCCTCGGAGTCGAGGGACTGGTTCTCGGCGGCGTTATAGACGAACGTGTCGCCGCGGCCCTCCGCGACGGGGTAGCGCGCGATGAAACTCCGCGGCTGCGGTGTCGGGTACGTGCGCCATGTCCGTGACGGCCATCTCGACCCGCGGCGTCATGAACGAGAGGCCCTGGATGAAGCCCTGGCCGATGTTGATGCCGAACTCGCGGAACACGCGCGACGGGGAGGTGGATGCCGAAGATGCCGCCACGGTGTCCACGATGCCGCCGAACGTGTTCTCGAACCACGCCGAGACGCTGTTCCAGATCGACTTCAGGCCGTTCCAGAGGCCCTGGATGATATCCCGGCCGATGTGTAGAGCCACTGCCCGGCCCCGGAGAGGAGCCCGGTGATCGCGCCGGGGATGCCCTTGGAAGAACGACACGACGTTGTTCCAACACGTCCTGGAGATCTGACCGACCCGAGCCCAGGGGAGTTCCACCCGTTCACGAAGCCCGACGCTGACGCTCATCACCCAGGAGACGTAGCCCTGGAAGATGCCCTGCACGAAGCCGATGAAGCCGTTCCAGGTGGTCCGAGATGAACTGGCCTGACCCCGGACCACAGGCCCGTTCCACCACGAGGCGATTGCGTCACCGACGATGCGGAGGCCGAGCATGAAGTTGTTGAACACGTCCGACACCCAAGCCGGAGAACCCCTCCCACACGGAGACGATCCACGCGGCGAAGCCCTCCCACATGCCGTTCCACACGCGACGAACCCGTTCGTAACGTCGGTGATCCACGACACGAAGCCGCTCCACACGTCGCTGATCCACGCGACCACCGTGTCCCAGTTCATCACCAGGAGCACTTGAGCGCGGCGATGAGGGCCACGATGGCGAGGACAATCCACGTGATCGGGTTTTGCGAGCAAGGCCGTGTTCATCGCCCACGTTCGCCACCGTCACGCCCATGAAGCCGAGCGCGAGCACCGCTCGGAGCGCGGCGACGAGGGCCTGAATGACGATCGGGTTCTCCTGAATCCACGCGAGGAGCGGCTCCAGGACAGGGAGGATGGCCGCTCGCGACCGTCGTCATAATGCCCTCGAACTGGCGCTGGACGGCGGTCCACTGCGAGGCGACGTTGCCGCCGAGCGTGTCGGCCATCGCGGAGGCGCGCCGTCCACGTCCCCGAGCGCCGCGCTTCGTGTCCTTCAGGCCCGCCAAGGAACGTCGGAATCTCGTTGACGCCGAGGTCCTCCAGGGGGGTGCCGAACAGGCCGATGGCGGCGTTCGCACGCGCCACAGGGTCCTCGATGCCGAGGAGCCCGTCGATTACCTGCTGGAAGCCCTCCTTGCCCTGCTCACCGCCCGCGAGAATCTTTCGCGCCTAATCCGCATCCGCGGAGAGGCCAGCGGGCCGTAGGCGGCGACGCTCGTGGCGCTAATGTCGGGGTCGCGCGGATCGAGAACACTTGACGGCATCACCGTCTTGTCGACACGTACATGCCCTTCTCGGACGCCGCGAACGAGCGCGTTCATCGCCGCTTCACCCTACATGCCGACAGCGGCCAGAACGGCCCGTACTCCTCGGTCGCGGCGAGAATGTACCCCCGCGCACCGCGGCGGGGACCTTCTGGCGAAGTGCGGCGTGAGGAGGTCGAGCCCCTCCTCGGCGCGGGGACGCATTGCGGTACGAGGCAGCATGTGGCCGACGACCTGAGAGATGCGGTACGGCATCAATCTCGACAGACCTCGGAGATGGCCGACACCGCCTCCACGATGCCCTGAAATCCTCCACGGAGGCATCCCGCATCCGGCGATGGGACGAAGATGACAACAGAGGGTCGTCCCTGGACAT
>PYDT01002163.1:0-11014 GCA_004837865.1 Musa balbisiana | reverse complement strand
ATTCGATAGCGGCAGCTTTGAGAGATGTAGTATCTTGGCTGGTGAGAAGCTAAAGTTGGGAGACACCACCATCATACTCATCCATTACCAGTTTATGTGGGCTACAGAAAGGAAATGACATCAAATGTAACTACAAGAGGTTTAGTTGGCATTCTATTGGCAAGGTATTATAAAGTGAAGTATGGGGCAAGCCTTGACATCATTTTCAGAGAGAACATCATGATAGAATCAGGAGGGAAGTATTATAAGGTTAAAAAAAATTTAATTTACAATATGGCTCTTGAATTCAAAGGCATTTGAATTAAGAATGACTTATCTGGAGGATGGCATATAGATAGGGGAGTTAAAGTTAACTCCGTATCAAATTGTTGTCACATCACAAACGGGGGAGAGGGGTTGAATCTCGGATTTTGATGATTGAAGTCAATGTCTTTGATATAATCCATATATTGAGATAAGTGTGCGAGGATATACGATGAAAAGTAAGACATGTGCAGAGGAGTGGGCGACGAAGTCAATGACTATGATCACGTTTGGGGAGTTCAGAGGTCGACGGAAGTCCGGACAAAGGCACGGAGGTTGCGGGAAACCAAATCGAGGAGTACAGGAGCTTGCCAAAAAGAAAAAAAAAAAGCTCATCGGAAACTCGCCAAGTGGATTAATCGCAAGTCAGGAGTTTGCGGGGGAAGTACGCCGAGCATGCCGAGGGTTCGTCGGATTGATCGCCGGAAGTTCGCGGACAGCTCGACGGAAGAAGCGATTGACGCACCGGAAGCAAAGTTGCAAGTAAGTATGTCTTAAAAAAATATCATAGTTAGAATGATGATTAAGTTAGAAATGGGAGGTGATCCAGTATTAAATAAATCTGGGGCAATTGGGACCTTGAACAGACCCAAATTGGGCCGAATGGATCAGCCCATCGCGACCCAAAATTCCCTAGCCGGCGGTGGCATCGCCGGGGTCGGCGGTCTTGCACCGCCCCAGCTTGTCGAGCCTGCGGAGTGAGGCTGGGCGGTGGCATCGCCCCGTCAAGCGGTGGCACTCCTATGCTCAGGTCTCGGAGGAGACTGGGCAGTGACCGCCACTGTCAGGCGGGGCACGCCTGGGCTCAGTCTCTGAGTGAGACTGGGCGGTAGCACCGCCCCTGACAGGCAGTTGGTTACCGCCCGAAGCTCGGTCTCCGAGCTATGTCAGGGGGTTAGTACCGCCCATTTATGGCGGTAGTAACGCCAGGCCCGAAAAATGGCTATGACTGTTGAGCTCCAAATTAAATCAGTTTGGGGCCTAATATAAAACCAGCCCTTCATGTCACAGTGAAAGGGCACGAAACTTAGATTTATTATGAGATTTGAGAGCTTAAAAGTGTTGTAAAAGGCTAGAAGTTCTTTCTCCCTTTTTTCTTCAAAGTTTGATCATTCAAGAGAGGAGGAAAAAATCTGTTAAGGTTGTTCCTAAGACCGTTCAAAGGAGGGAAAAATGTTTAAAGGTGTGGTTGGCTTCGCTATTGAAGGAAGCCTATGGACATCGGTGACCTCATCGGAGGAGGAAGCCCAAAAGGGGCTGTAGGCCGATTGACCGAACCACTCTAAATCTCGGTTTGCATTTAACATTTTGTTCTATCTTAACTGCAATTACGTCCATCGCTTTACTTTAACTGCACTTGCTTGATCTAAAGTAAAAGCAATTTCCGAATCGACTTTCATACCGAAATCGTTCTATTCGCTATGAACGTAGTTTTAATCGTCAAAAGTTTTCCGCCTGCACTAAGTCACCCCCCCCATCTAGTGCTCTTGATCCTAACACAACTTATCTAACCATATGGATAGAAACAAATGACAATGACTTCAATCATCAAAATCCGAGATTCAACAATCTCTACCTTTTGCTATGACAATCAATGATAACGGAGTTAAACTTTAAATCCCCCTATCTATAGCCATACACAAAGATAAGTCCTTCTTGAATTCAAGCCTTGAATCAAGAGACACTATGGAAAGTGAAGATTGTTTAACCTTATCAATTATGGACTTTTCATCATGAGATCCCTATCATGATGTATCTTCCTTTGAAAATGATGTCAAGGATTGGCATCCTGTTTCCAGTTTACATTTCATATGTGAATTATGTAATGGTGCAATTCATAATATGGTAAGATATCAACAGTGAAAATTACGATTGCAAGTTCTTGAGATATTAACATAATTGCAAATAGTTCAAGTGTTTAGCAATCATAGCATTTCTATCATCAATTTACCATATATTTCGCTTTAAGCTTTTTTTACTAATTCAAATTCAAATAATAGCATCATAGCATCAATTCATAGTCTTCTCCCCCTTTTCATCAACAAAAAAGGGAACGGTATAAGCAAATTTTAAACAACAAGTGAGTGATAGGTAGATAATTTTTCAACAAGGAGTGATAGGGATACACAATTATACAACATCTCAAAGGAAAAGATAAATCACGTCATTTTTATAAGGATTCAAGATGGTATGTGAATCAATATCCTTGCAAGTTAAAAAAAATCTTTTTTTTTTTCAAGAGGAAAATTATAAGACGGAAATCATTTATCAATCCATTTTTCGAAAATATTTTTCAAATTAAAGCCATGAAAGATGCATTTGCTAATTGAGTCCACATGTCAAAAATCAATGAATAAAACTCGATATAACATATGCTTAGAGAGCTACATTAAGTTCGAAAAGAATAAGGTATCAAGAAAATCCGAAAATACAATTTAAAAACACTTTCATGCATTCGTACAAGGTTTTGCGTATAGATTTTCCAATACAAGCATGAAGATAAAAACATTACTCATTATCATGGAAATTTTTATATCCATTAATTTCAAACCTATTACTGTAATCATGTAAAATCATCATAGAATGAGGTGATTTGATTATTGAATCAAGAAAAGTCCCGAAAAATAGATTTAATGCGTTTCAAGCATCTCGGACACATTAATATTCCTAATTCTCTTATAATGAAATTAATTGTTCTTCACTAAGGCTTTGTAAAAATATTAGCTAGTTGATTGTTTAGTATCAATGAACTTATAAACTATATCATGATTAGTGACATATCTGTATAAAGTGATGTCAATATCAATAGTTTTGGTTCTGAGTATGAATGGATTCTTTGTAAACATATCGACTATGGTGTTATCACATTTAATGGGACTATTTTTAAAGATGAACTTTATAATCTTCTAAGGGTTTTTTATCACACCACTTGGGCACAGCAGATAGCTGCCTATTACTGCAGCTTCGTTGTTGATAGTTGCAAGAGTTTTGTTTCTTAGTGACCGGAAACAAGTAGATGTACAAAACTTGACAGTTCCTAATGTGCTTTTTCTATCGAAATCTATGATCGCAAAATCGCATCAGTAAGCAATTAACTCAAACTTCTCGGTTTAGGATACCATAACTCCTAATTTATGGTACCTTAAGTATCTAAGTATTCTTTTTAACTGCTTGAGAGGAGCTATCTTAAGGTTCCGATTGAAACCTAGCACAAGGTCCTACACTAAAAAGAGATTGGGTTAGTTGTAGGTGAGGTGGTAAAGTAAACTTCCTATCATTACCTATAGTTTTGTGATCGAAGCTTTCTCCACTTTCATTCATTCACTTAGTGGAATGCTCATGGGTGTTACAGATTTGAGCTTTCATATCTAAATCTCTTTAGATGTCTAAAGGAATATTTAGTTTGACAATAAAGATGTCATTTCTTAGTGGCTAATTGTAAGCCTAAGAAAAAGGTTAATTCTCCCAGACAAAACTATTTAAATCTAGACTCATGGGTTTAGCAAAGGATCACAAAGAGATTCGTTGCTAGAAACAAAGATAATAGTCTCAACGATAAATGAACAATGAGGAAGGGAAAATTTTTGTCAAAATTCTTGATAAAACAGTAGTATCAACTTGCCTTTGTTAAGATTCTTTTTAATAAGAAAAGAACTAAGTCTCTCATCCAAGCCCCTTGGGGCTTGTTTAAACCATGGGCGAGCTTTAGTTAATTTAAAACATATTAGCTGAGCTATTATTTTCAACAGCCGGGAGGTTGTTCAACAAAACTTCTTCGAAATAAAGCAAGTAAGAAAAAGTGCTTTGACAATCCATTTTGAAATAACTTAAAAATTATATTACTAGCCAGGCAAGGAGAGCTTATGACTTCGAATCCTAGCCCACAGGAGCGAAGGTTCTTTGTAATCGATACCTTCTTATTGGTTGAAACCTGTGGCTACTAATCTATCCGGGTTAGAACTGATACATATCATCTTGCTTGTTCTAAAGGACTCATTTAGTACCAACTAACTAACTGGTCATTTGCTCGGAACAAGCTTCCAAACTCAGTTCTCTCAAATTTTGAGTTAACTCAATCTTGCATTCGATAATCCAGAATCACTTCATGGCTTCGGTCATACATTTAGGTTCAATTTGGTGAGGATGAAAAAAGCCGGCGTTGGACATACAAATCTTTAAGAGAAGAACATGTTTTGTGATGAACCCCCTTCGATGGGTCTCCTAGAATTAGGTCCTTAGGAGAGCCTCTAATATTTTCAATCCTTGGGTAAGGATGTTGCGGAACTGGATTGCATCCAAGTGCGAGGCGAGAAGGGGTTCATTTTTAAATTCAAAGAAGAATCCAAATGAACTCATAATGCAAAAATTATTTTCTGATTTCGGAAAATCTCATTGAAAACAACAGAATGGATTCTTCTATCATTCACGTCTTGTATTGAATATATGAAAAGCTTTTAGAAACAGAAAGAATAACCAAGGAAATTCCTTCATCGATAGACATCAAATTTTCCGAAGGATATTTTTCCATTCAAGATAAAATCACTTGCACCCAAACTTTAAAATATGAAACATTGGGTTTTTTATTGTTCAAACTAATGGGAGTTTTGGGAGTTTACAGGGTCTTAATAAGAGAACTATATTCAATAATACAGCATGCAGTGTTTAACGGCTTCGGGCCCAAAATATTTGGGTAGTCTATATTCATTCAACATGTTTGCCATTTCTTAAAATTTTATTTTTCTTTTTTAACTACTCCAGTGTTTGAGGATTTCTGGAGCTAGAGAAGTTCAGGATTGTACCAGTAACCTTCACCAAATTTTGAAATAGCATGGTTTTGAAATTCACCACAATGAATCACTTCTCATTGACGCAATTCATTAGAACCCTTTCATTTGCGGACAAGTTTTGCACCACAATTGTAAACATATCTAAGCATTTCAATTGTTATGTTTTAAGAATAGAGGCCATGTGGTATCTCAATATAGTCCTCCCATCTACACCTGACCCCCAAAAGCCCCGCGTATTTGCCTACCTCCCTAGACATGGAGTAGAGATAGGTCACAAAAAAGTCCATATGGATCAATTGTTAGGGCCTGAGGTGCTTATTGATTCTAGAATGAAACTACCCCCTTAATTTGTTTTACATAATTGACAGCATCACACACATTATCTTGATGAACTTGATTATAAGGAATTCTTCTTACAAGTTCGTTGGATGATATCTTGAGTGGTAGTTTCTGCTAGCATGACCTAATCTCCTAGGCAAAAGCCAACGATCTCATTCAAAACAAGAAACAATTTTATGCAAGAGCATGATGTCAATGGTGTATACGTTTCTTTTGTTTTAATGAACTCATAGATGTGTTTTGTGGTGGTTTTCACCGATTGCAAGATTAGATTCGAATTGACAATTATCCTTTATCACACAATTGACTAAGGCTCAAGAGGTTAGGTTTAAACCATCACTAACAAACATCTTCTATAAAGAAGTTGGATTTGTTACCTGTGGTTACTTTGCAATGATTTACCCTTGTGTTGTATCCGAAGGTGACATAGCCTTCGTCTATGCTAGTGGTTTAAGAGAATAGATGGATTCCGATCATTTGCCTGAGCATCCCACTATCAAGGCCCCTATCTTACGCCGAGCTTGGGATGATGTTTGTTTCTACAAGAAAGGATGATTTTTAGGTATCATTACTTTGGGGTGCCTCAAACACTGATCTAATTGTTTATCATGTTGCATCGAGTTTATAGTGGTTCCTTTAGGACACCCAAATCAATGTTTGGACTAACTTCTTGAATGGACAATGTAAGTTCTATGTCCATGATTTGCACAAACACAAGTGACATTTGCTTGATGACGAACATAAGATAGGGACTTAATGAAGGTGGTGGATTGGGTGAGGACTCTCACAAATCCGATTCCACTTCTTTAGGAACATGACCTTATTGTAAAGGATCATATTCAAGACTCTGCTACCAACGAGAATTCTCAAGGTGCCTTAAGTAGCAGTTCTCCCTTTTGAGAGTTTCTAGATCATGCAAGTTTACATGGAGCTAAAAATATCAGATAATTCAATTTTACTTGTCGAAATTATAAGATATTCATGACCGTTTTATCAATTTATATTTTATACTAATAGTTTTGCATTCTCAAATAGTCATGGAAGGCATTTAGTAATTCATCAAATGATAAATCTGCATCAATTAAATTTGACCTCATATCCGATGGACCATTAGGGCGGAAGTGAGCAAATTGCTCGGTGTTGGACTCTCTTATTTAGGCGCGCTTGAGTCAATCCCCGTTGCTTTGGGAGCCCTTCTTCTTTGGTGGTGTTCTATTTTGGCTTGGGGACAATCATTTGGTCGTGTACGACTTCTGCATTGTAGCAAATACCTTGATCCTTTTTGGGTTCAAAATTTATTTTTTGAGTCATTTTTAACCTTGTTCTTTTAATGAATTTTTTGAATTTCCTTGTTAGAAGTGCCAAGTCATCGTCACAGTCTTCATCACTTGAGTTTTCTCTCAAGTGGTCTTCGAAAGTTCTAAGTGTCATATCCTTCTTGTTCTTTGGACGGATCTCTTCTTGCTCTTCATGAGCTTTGCAAGTCATTTCGTAGGTCATTAATGACCGATTAATTCTTCAAGAGGGAAGTTGTTTAGATCGTTAGCTCTCTTGAATAGCAGTGACTTTAGGGTCTCAACTCTTAGGAAGGGATCTTAGAATCTATTTACGAGTTCAAAATCCGAAAAACTTTTGCCGAGTCCTTTTAGACCATTTACGACATCCGTGAAACGGGTGTACATATCGCCAATAGTCTCGCTCAGTTTCATTCGGAAAAGTTCAAAGAATGTATCAAAAGATTGATTTTTGACTCTTTCATTCTACTTGTGCCTTCGTGAGTCACTTCAAGTGTATGCCAAATATCAAATGCGGTTTCACAAAATGAAACACGATTGAACTCATTTTATCAAGTGCACAAAATAAGACATTCATAGCCTTTGCATTAAGAGCGAAAGTCTTCTTCTCCAATTCATTCCAATCGATCATTGGAAGAGAAGATTTCGAAAATCCATTTTCGACAAGATTCCAAAGTTCAAAATCCATTGAAATAAGAAAGATCCTCATTCGGGTCTTCCAATAGGTGTAGTTCGTCCCATTGAACATGGGTGGACGTGTAATAGAGTGGCCCTCTTGATTTCCGACGTATGCCATCTCTCTTGGGTTTTAATCCGATTGAGAGTTAACCCCGCTCTGATACCAATTGTTAGGATCAAGAGCACTAAGAGGGGGGGGGGTGAATTAGTGCAGCAGAAAACTTTCGACGATTTTTAAAACGACGTTCGTATGATAAGAACGATTTCAGTATGAAAGTCGAATCGGAAATTGCTTTAACTTAGATCAAGTAAAGTGCAGTTAAAGTAAAGCTATGGAAGTAGTTGCAGTTAAGATAGAGAACAGAATGTAAATACAAACCGAGATTTAGAGTGGTTCGGTCAATCTTGACCTACATCACCTTTTAGCTTCCTCGTCCGATGAGGTCACCGACGTCCACTAGAGGCCTTCCTCAATAGGCGAAGGCCAATTACCCTTTTTACAGTTTCACTCCTTTTGACGGGCTAGGAGACAACCTTACAAATTTTTCACTCCTCTCTTGAATGATCAAAACTTCGAAGAAAAGAAGAGGGAGAAGAACTTCTAGCCTTTTACAACACTTTTAAGCTCTCAAAATCTCAGAATCAATGCTAAGTTTCGGTGCCCTTTCATGCATGAAAGGGTGGGGTTTATATAGGCCCCAAAACTGATTTGAATTTGGAGCTCAAAAATGTCAATTCCCATGTTTTTCGGGGTCCCTGGCGGTACTACCGCCATAAATGGGCGGTACTACCGCCTGACAAAGCTCGGAGACCGAGCTCGGGCGGTTACCACCGCTTGACAGGGGCGGTACTACCGCCCAGTCACACTCGGAGACTGAGCCCAGGTGGTGCCATCGCCTGACAGGGGTGGTGCCACCGCCCCAGGCCTCACTCCGAGACTCAGCTACTGGGCGGTGCCACCGCCGGCCAGGGAATCTGGGTTTGAATGGGCTGATCCATTCGGCCCAATTTGGGTCTGTCAAGGGCCAAATTGCCCCAAGATTAAGTTAATGGGATCACCTCCCATTTCTAATTAATCATCATGCTAACTACAATAATTTTTCAAGACATTACTGCAATTGCTCCGATGCGTCAATCACTTCTTCCGTCGAGCTTCCGGCGAACTTCCGACGATCATCCGACGAACCCTTGACGATGCTCCGGCGGACTTCCGGCAAACTCCGGACTTGCGACGATCCACTTGGCGAGTTCCGATGAGCTCTTTGGCAAGCTCCTGGACTTCTCGGATTTGTTCCCGCAGAACCTTCGATGACCGTCCGGACTTCCGTCCGAACTCTCGAACCCCCAACGTGATCATAGTCTTGACTTCGGTGCAACTCCTACTGCATGTCTTACTTTCATCGTAGTTAATCCTGCACACTTATCTAACATATGGATTAGATAACAATGACAATTGACTCATCATCAAAATCCGAGATTCAACGGGAGTAAATGTACATATACAAGCTTGCAATTAGCTTTGTACAACAAAAACTTCTACATGGCTTATTATATCTTTTTATAAGATATTCTAATTTTAGTGCTTATTATATCACTTTATAAAACATCCTAGTTTTAATTTAATGATCATTTGTAATAAAGAATTCTGGGAATGATATTTTTCTTACTTTTATTTAATAATAATACTCTTATATCTCTCTCCCCCCAAAACCTCTTTCATAAATTGTGGATCTTTTAAAGAGTATTCTAAGTGGATAATAGTAGAAAATTTTTTAAGTGATCCAAAGTCTAAATAGTTCTCTTGACATATCACGTTAAATGTGATGAAAAGGTAAAAAAATCAATAAATTTTGATCAAAGTTTTAAAAACTAAAACAATCTATAAAATATTTATAAGGGTTCATGTAGAATGTTTGAGATTTGGAGTTCAATCACCTAGCTAAATAAAATTATAATAATTTTATAAATTTATAAAGTAGTGGAAACTATTTTAAGAACAATGTATCTGATATATTTTGGTTCTACCTTTTACAAACTATTTTATACTCTTTATAAATATTTTTTAATCTACTTTATGGATTTCATAACTTATAAATTTAATTTAATTTTTTTGCTCTTTTATCAGTTCTAACATATTTTAATCAAAATTATGTCAAAAATAGCAAAATGACTTAACGATAAATTAAATTGATATCTATAACAAAAACCTATATGATTATTTCCTGATAGTACTATTATATTTTAATAATTCATACTATATTTATTAAGATATTAATTAAAAGTATTATTTTAATTATTTAATATATCATTATAGTCGCATTTGGTTTATTGATATTTTTATATTTTCTTTTGATAAAGGGAGAGAAAAGTATCTCAGGAGACATCTTTATTATATATGAAAATGAAATAAAATCTTTTACATAATCTAGTGAAGTCATCATTTTCTAGGTAAAAGAAAAAAATAAAGAGTTTCTCTAATGATCTTACCATATAATAAATATAATTTTATTAGCTATTATATTTTAAGAATTAAATTATGTAAAGATAATCGTGGCATGCATAAAAAATATTTTAATGAAAGGACATGTCTCTTAGGACAATATCATTTCAATGTGACATGGGGATGTTTTTAGGTCTATAATAGAAATTATAAATAGGTATAGTTTATTAATAATATTTTAATACAATTACTCCTTATTTTTTAAAATATTATTATTTATTTTGTTTTGTACTGATTTGCGAAGAGAGGCTAGTTAACTAAACTCTCTGATTCTATTGTAAGAAAAGATAATACTCGATTCATTGTTCGTAAGGATAAGAAGGCGATTGAATATTGAGATGAGAATCCGATTAATTTCCCCATATGTAAGATGAGGTTTTGCATTTAAGATTTTAATGTCTTGAGTTATTTCTAACTTTTATCTTTTATTTATTTTTCTAATATCTTATTTGTGTCTTCATTAAACAATTACATATATCCTTGCTTTGCTTCCAACAATTTAAGATGAAAATTCAATGAATTGTGGTTAGAATTCTAATAACATTAATAAATTAAAACTGATTAATGGCCTGTTCTTCTTAATATTTAAAATATTTACCTATGTATCTCTAAATGAGAATGGTCAGCATTTATTAGTTTTGTCTAATTGTTTCACCATTTGTCTTGGTGGATTAATTAGATGTGGAATATGAACCCTTTGATTGTACTAAATTAACCTTAAAATCTAAGATATATTATAATTTGAGACTCATAAACTAGTGTATTAATAAAAATATGATCAGTTATAGATCTTAAGTAAAATGATACTATCAACGGATCCCAAAAAATTCCAACTAAAAAACTAAAAAAATCCTAAAATAAAAAAATTCTGTGAGAGACAAAATAAAAGGAATATAAATCTCATTATAGTAAAGACTAATTTTAGTATTTAAAAACGTGTGCTTTCGAAGACGTCACAAAAAAATGACACGTCATGGGTTCCTTAACATACAAATTCTAAAAAGACTAAGGTACACGAATTTAACGAGATGATAGCTGTCTATAACGGTTGTGGAGTAAAATACCGATCCGTAGATGGGTAAATATAAGGAACGATTGTAGAATGTAACGAT
>PYDT01001619.1:5000-11031 GCA_004837865.1 Musa balbisiana | reverse complement strand
CACTTCCGCCGTAATAACTCTCAAACCAAGGCGATCCTATTACGGAATAGCTTCAGGACGCCTGTCACAATTTTTACTGCCCACTAACCAATTTTGGTCCCCAGGTAAGGAAGAACCAGTTACACCAAAAGATGCCGTCATACAGCCAAAACCACACCTGTACCCCAAGTTAATTCGCGGGGTTTTTTTAAATCCACCTGTAAGGTAACACACGAAATACGTGCAAGATATCATTAGAACCATCATACTTGCTGACCATCGATGAACTGATCGGATTAACCGAACCAAAGTGGGCCTCACATTCATATGTATTGAACAGAGGAACAAGCCTCTGTAACGGTTGGACGGTAGTAAAAAGTCCATAGCAAAACTGTAGCACTTGACTATACTAAAAAACAAGTAGTGTGATTCCCCCCTAAAATTTCATCAGATCCGGGCTGTGATATGGTTCGAAGGATGAACCGGTATGGACAGTTCAATAAGATTTCCTCTTGAATCAAAAATCCATTTTTTGATTTATTTCATTCTATTCCATGACCGGAACAAAAGGGGATCACGGTACACGTTTGAATAAGAGAGAGAGTGCAAGAAATGGCAGATCTATTCACTCTATCAATAACGAGCGGTCTGGTGTATCATAGGGATGCCTTTCTCTTGTTCCTAAGGGTTGGATCAAAAAAAACTTCTTGAATGAGGTAGTCAACTCCAGAGATGAATCGAAAACGAAATCGTTATGGTTCTACTCCTCTTTTTTATGAAGGAGAATGAAATCCTTTTATCGAAGGAGCAGAAAAAAATCCCCCCGGTCCGGATCTACTGCGGGAAGATTGGAAGATCCAAAACTAAAAACAGCGGTAAAATTTTTTTTTTGGCCTAGCGGGGCAAAAACATATGGGGCAGTCAATCATATAGATGATCCGAAATCTGATTTCAAATCCAATATCAGCACCTATGGGTACATAGAAAGGGATCTATATCGATCTTTTTACTGAAAGATCCGATCGCAAATTCGAATATGGAATCAAAGGATCAAATAGGAAATGATACTCTGAATATTAGAACACACATGAATATACGATCAACAACATTATCGAATTGCAAAAAGAGTCAGAAGAAAGGTTTGATCTCTTTTCTCGAACCGAGAGATTCCATAATCGGGATCCTGTGTATATAGAACAAATGGTCCAATGAGAGCAAGAACTTTCAGGAACATTTGGAACATTTCGTTTCTGAACAGAAGACGTTTCAGTAGTGTGACGGTTACGTATTAATCAATATTCGAGTGATTGGTCCGAGGCTATCGACTAAACAAAAAATTGGTCTAAGTCACTTCGTTTCTTTTTGTCCAGTCACTCGGGTTTTTTTTTTTTTATTTTTGCCAAGTACTCCATTTTTGTCCAAGTCAATTCACTTTTGTCCAAGTCACTTCCCCTTTTCTTGGAGGACGGGAATTCCCATTCATAGGTCCAGACACATCCGTGAACTTGAAAGTGAATGATAAACTCCGCAATCAGTTGTTAGAATCAATCGGTGTTCAAATCGGTCATTTGAATAAATTGAAACCCTCTTATTGGCTGATCCTGATACTTCAAAGACCGGAATCTTCATCAATGGAGGAACAAAAGTAACCATTTTTGTTCAAAAAGATTAACCAGAGTGGATGATTGACTCATTCTTACTAGAAATAAATCGCGAACATCCTTTGATAACACGGATTCCTAGTTCTCAATTATATCCAGATCGAGACAAGTGGCTGAATCCCGTGAAAACAATTTCATAGAAGTTCATTGATATCTCGTGTTATAAGCAAAGCGACTCGATTCTTGACTGATCCAAATTCACTTCGGTCTATTGTACACAAAAGCTTCCCTTTTTATGTGGAAAAAGACCCGTATCAATAATTATGATCTACATGGACATCCTCACTCCTTGTTCATTCGCAACAACATATTTTCTTCGTGCGTCGGTAAAAAAAAACTAATTTTTTGGAGAGAGAGCTATTGCACCATCGAGGTCACAGGTATCTAACATATTCATACCTAAAGATTTCCACAAAGTGGTGACAAAACGTATAACTTGTACAAATCTTTCCGTTTTCCAATGCGATCCGAGCCATTCGTTCGTAGAGCTATTACTCGACGCAGAACATTGTTGCTGCAACACCCCTTAACAGAGAAACAAAGAGTCAATTTTGGAAGAACTTATTGTCAGGCCTCTTTCAGAATGATCATCTGATTCAGAAGGGAAGAAGCATCGGTTTATCTCAGTTTCAATTCCATGGGTTTGCCTTCACAATCCATGTCGGCGAAATATTTACCATCCGGAAAGAGGAAAAAAAAAACGGAGCTTTCTCTAAAGAAATGCGTTGAGAAACGGCAGATGTATGGAACCTTTCAAGAGATAGGCTTTTTCCAATCATCTCAAAATGGAATTGTTCCAAACAACATGGAATCCGTGCCAAACAGATATGCCACATGGTCCTTACTCGACAAGTGCAAATATCTTAATTTCACCCTTTAGATACTTTTTCAGACCCATTGTCGATTATAAGTAGCAGTCACAAGCAGTAATTTGTATCCATTTTGAAAATTTTATCAATTTTTCATGAGATGATGAATGGATCAGATATATCATGGACCAATTCTCAGGAAGATGCTCCCACAATGCTTCTGAAAGTGAGATTTCGAGGGAGTGTTACAGAATCTTCTTCTTGTCCGAAGAAATGAGTCATCGAAATAATGAGTCACCCGTTCCATGATATGGGACAATCTGCGATCAACAAATTGTTACTCGGGGGTTGGAGTTTTCCCCCCCTATTCAATCTTTTTACTTCTCATGGTGATGTATCTCTCGTTGTATAATTTCTCTTGTTTCCCAAGCCTCTAGGCGTTACAGACAGCTTAGAAAAGATTAAAATCTTTGATGATTCCATCATACATGATGAGTTGCGAAACACTTTTGGAGGGATCTACATCTTAACTGAATTTTCTTTCTGGTTAAAGAATCTCTTTCTAGTTGTTCTGAAACAATTAGGCGATTCTTGAAGAAATACGGGGTTTTGCTTTGCTTTTGGTGGGCAACATGCTATTGGTCGCTTGTGGGGTCAAATCAATACGTTCTAGGAAGAATATTTGATATCAATATCATCGATTCATAAGTACATATCAAATCCATCAATTCATACACCGTATCATACCAAATCCCATCAAACGAATCACTTTTTCGAGAACATACGAGAAATCTAGTCGAAAGTAAAGAGATCATCATTGATAAGAAAAGAAAAAAAGGTGACGGTTGATGGAGGATGAGAAAATAGATGCCTGTGGTCGCGAACAGTGATTCGATTGATGATGAAGAAAGAGATTCGGTTCAGTAGCACCTTAAAGACCAGAAAAAAGGATTGAGAAAATTCTATTGAGACTGGAATCATAGTGATCATTATCAAAGAATGACTCTGGTTATCAAATGATTGAACAACCGGGATCAATTTACTTACGAAATTAGTGACAAGTATATAATGAATTATGAGTTCAATGGATACTGTTAGCAGAAAGGACGGAATTCCTTGCCATTATCAGACAATTACTATTCACAAACCCGTGTGGGGCTAATAGTTTTCAGTTCCCATTCAGGAAACACTTTTCGACTCCGCTTAGGCCTATCCACTTCTAGGATATTTTAGTGATAGGTTCTATAGGAACGGACGATCATTCGTGTCAAATACTAGCGACAAACCCTTGTTACGTATACGGTTATTTCCTAACAAGTGCCCTGGATGACAAGCTAAAGATTATTTTATGATACTCGATTTTGGATGATAGTGAGAGGGACGATATCGATATTGAGATAGTGACGATATCGATATTGAGATAGTGACGATATTGATGATGAACCTTGATACGGAGCGTGCTAACTATGTATATGAGCCCGAGAATAGACGATTTGATATCACCTTTCAATTCGAATTAGCAAAAGCAATGTCCTCCTTGCATTAATAGGATTACAAAACACTCCTGATCTGTAGATGAATGAGTCGAAAATTACTTATCCCTCGGCTATTGAGAACTATCTTCCAGAGATGAGAAAGATGTTCACTAGAAATATTCTGTTATTGCTTCGATCATCTTCCCCAAAAAGTGGATCCCGCTCTAATAGCTCCGAATAAATTAAATACATGCATTAAGATACGAAGGCTTCTTATTCCGCCAAAACGAAAGCACTTTTTCATTCTTTCATATACTAGGGGATTTCACTTGGAAAAGAAAAATGTTCCATACTAACGGATTGGGGTCCATAACCATGGGTTCCAAGGTACGAGATCTGTAGCACTTATCAATGAGGCCCTATCAATTAGTATTACAAGAAGAAATCAATTATAGAAACTAATACAATTAGATTAGCTCTTCATAGACAAACTTGGGATTTGCGATCCCACGGTAGAGCTCGGTTCAGGATCAGGATCCTTCTTCTATCAGATAGGAAGGGCTGTTGACAAAGTAATTTAAGTAATGGCCCATAGATCCTATATCTATCTATATGAAGAAGAGATCAGAAGGGGATTCTCGTTGTACAAATCGGTACTGCGAACTTGGACGCGCATGAAGAAATTAACGATACTTCTTTATTTTGAGTTGTTCTGCCGGATCGGTCGCTCAAGATCTTTGGTCTTCACCCGGACCTGATGAAAAAAAAAAATCGGATCACTTCTTATAGATTCGTTGAGAAGATGCTGATCTAGTTCATGGCCTATTAGAAGTAGAAGGCGCTCTGGTGGGACCCTCACGGACAGAAAAAGATTGCAGTCAGTTGATAATAATCGAGTGACATTACTTCTTCGGTCCGAACAGTTAGATATGATGCAAAACAGATCTGTTCTATCGTTGATCAGAGATTTCTATATGAAAAATACGAATCGGAGTTTGAAGAAGAGGAAGAGGTCGTCGACCTGCAAACAGATAAAGGAGGATTTATTCAATCACATAGTTTGGGCTCCTAGAATATGGCGCCCTTGTGGCAAACTATGTGATTGTATTGAAAAGCCCACTTTTCTCTATCGGGCTCGGGGCAAGCGGACCTTTTATCATGAAGAGGATGAGTTCAAGAGAATGATTCGGAGTTCTTGCAGAGTGAAACCATGCAGTACCAGACACGAGATAGACTTCCAAAGAACAAGGCTTTTTTCGAGTAAGCCAATTCATTTGGGACCCTGCGGATCCATTCTTTTTCCTATTCAAAGATCAGCCCTTTGTCTCTGTGTTTTCACGTCGAGAATTCTTTGCAGATGAAGAGATGTCAAAGGTGCTTATACTTCCCAAACAAAAAACTTACATCTATGTATAAATGCTGGTTCATCAAGAATACGCAAGAAAGGTACTTCGAATTGTTGATTCATCGCCAGAGATGGCTTAGAAGCATAGTCCATTATCTAATGGATCTTTCCTTTCTAATACTCTATCCGAGAGTTATCAGTATTTATCAAATCTGTTCCTATCTAACGGAACGCTATTGGATCAAATAACAAAGACAATGTTGAGAAAGGGATGGCTTTTCTCGGATGAAATGAAACATTTGATTCATGTAACAGGAGAAAGATTTCCCATTCCTTAGCCGTAAAGATATGTGGCCATGAAAAAGGGATTAAGTGGAACAGGATTGGCCGGGTGGTAGAGTCGTGGAAACATTTTTATTCCATATTTTGGACCTTAGCTCCATGGAACAATATGCTACTGCTGAAACATGGAAGAATTGAAATCTTAGATCAAAACACTATGTATGGATGATATGAACTGCCTAAACAAGAATTCTTGAACGGCGAACAACCGAGTCTATTACTCACTACATCAAACAATTTCCATTAATGAAACCATGTAAATCCATCGGAAATAAAAAATACGCATGTCCGATGAAATGCTTGTTGCTATCTGCTCCAATAACGAATCATTGGTTTAACTGAATAACTAAAGAAAATAGATAGACCTTTCTCTTCGTCTCAGGTCGATGGATCTTCTCAATTGGAAGATCCCCCATATGG
>PYDT01002418.1:66563-83532 GCA_004837865.1 Musa balbisiana | reverse complement strand
GATCTATATAGAGTCCATTTTATGAAATAAATCTGAAAGATCAAAAGAGGCACAGATAGTTTATTTATCACCAAATAGAGATGAATATTTATGGTAGCCGCAGGAAATTCTTTGGCGTTGAATGGGGTATTCGGAAGAACAGGTTGTTCCAGCCGATCCGTCAAGAGTTCCTTAACTATTGCATGGGAACAGATTCATCTTAGAAGTATTTTTTCCCTTCCAATATTTTTCTATTGGAGCTTCCCTCATTCCTTTTATCGAGCATAATGTGCGAATGCGGCTTTAATGAGTTCTAATATGCGCGCCAAGCAGTGTCGCTTCTCAGTCAGGAGGTTGCATTGTTGGAACTGACTGGAACGCCAAACGGGCCTCTAGATTCGTGGGTTTCCGCTATAGCCGAACACGAGGGAAAGATCATTTATACTGACCCTCACAAGATCTTTTACAAGTAATGGGGACACTACTTATAGTATAGTATTCCATTAGTTATCTATCAACCGTTCCAACAAAAATACTTGTATTCATCAAAAACCCTCAGGTTCCCGGGTAATGCCTTAAAAAAGGGCCAAATTCTAGCGGACGGTGCGGCTACAGTTGGGGGGGAACTTGCTTTAGGAAAAAACGTATTAGTAGCTTATATGCCATGGAATGTTACAATTCTGAAGACGCAGTACTAATTAGCGAACGTCTGGTATATGAAGATATTTATACTTCTTTTCACATCCGGAAATATGAAATTCAGACTCATGTGACAGCCAAGGACCTGAAAGGCTGATCACTAAGGAAATACCACATCTAGATGCGCATTTACTCCTCCTTTTTAGACAGAATGGAGTTGTGATGCGGGATCTTGGGTAGAAACAGGTGATATTTTAGTAGTTAAATTAAACACCGTCAGGACAGCAAACGAAGTTCGTATGCTCCAGAGGCTGATTATTACGATGCCATACTTGGAATTCGGTATCCACTGCAAAGACCTCTTCTCTAAAACTACCTATAGGCGAAGAGGTCGCGTTATTGATGGATATGGATCCGGAAAAAAGGGGGTTCCTTTATAATTCGGAAATGATTCGTGTATAATATTTCACAGAAACGTGAAATCAAATAGGTGATAAGTGCTGGAAGACATGGAATAAGGGTATCATTTCAAAAATTTTGCCTAGACCAGATATGCCCCTATTTAGCCAGATGGAACACCTGTTGATAGGGTCCTTTCAGCCCTTAGGAGTACCATCACGAAGAATGTGGGACAGATATTTGGATGCTCGCTCGGGTTAGCGGGGATCTGCTAAAGATACATTAATAGATAGCACCTTTTTGATGAAAGATATGAGCAAGCAGGCTTCGAGAAAACTAGTGTTTTCCGAATTATATGAAGCCATACGCCACACAAAAAATCCATGGGTATTTGAACCCGAATATCCGGGAAAAAGCAGAATATTGTGGAAGAACAGGAAATCCTTTTGAACAACCTGTTCCGAATTAGGAAGTCCTATATTTTAAAATTAATTCATCAAGTTGATGATAATCCATGGACGTTCTAGTGGACATACGCCATTTGTTACACAAAAACCCCTTAGATAAGGGGAGCAAGGGGGACAACGGTATTGGAAATGGAAGTTTGGGCTCTAGACGGATTTGGGGTTGCTCATATTTTACAAGAGATGCTTACTTATAAATCTGATCATATTAGAGCTCGTCAGAAGGCTTTGGTGCTACGATCATTGGAGATAAGTAGTATCTAACCCAGAAGATGCTCCAGAATCTTTTCGATTGCTCGTTCGAGAACTACGATCTTTAGCTCTAACTGATCATTTCCTGTATTGAAATACTTCCAGATTAATAGGAAGGAAGCTTGATCTGAATAATCAAATTTCTATCTATGATTGACCGGTATAAACATCAACAACTTCGAATTGGACTAGTTTCTCCTCACAAATAGCTGCTTTAGGCTTGGGCCAACAAAATTTACCTAATGGAGAGATAGTTGGAGAGGTGCAAGCCCTATACGTTTCATTATACGACCAATAAACCAGAAAAGAGGATTGTTGGTGAACGAATCTCTGGCCCATAAAAAGTGGAATTTGTGCTTGTGGAAATTATCGAGTGATTGGAGCTGAAAAAGAAAGACCCGAAATTTTGTGAACAATGCGGTGGTGGAAGTGTTTGATCTCGTAGAAGATATCAACTGGATCTCAACTCGCATGTCCAGTGACTCATGTTTGGTATTTGAAACGTCTTCCTAGTTATATCGCGAATCTTTTAGATAAACCCCTTAAGAATTGAAGGGCCTAGTAACTGCGATGTGTGATTTGATCAAAATTTTCGTTTTTACAGATTCGGACTGAGAACTGTCATCCATGTCATCCGCTTGGGGTGCCCCCGGCTCTGACATGTGTTTTTTGGAGAAGTAAAGGTAAACGAACTCAGAATTATAGGTGTATTCACTACTTCCAAATGCAGGGGCAATTGCTCCATGGTCGTTCCGTATAAATAGGAATTTGCTGTTATACCTCGTGAAAAAAACACTTTTTGTGGAATCAGCTATTCCTTTCTTTATAGAGAGATTCTGTTTAGCGCAATATAGATGGTTACAGAAGTCTATCTATCGCATATATGCTTCCAGTGCATCATGGGATAACCATCGAGGTGAGTAGGGACCTAAAGGATCGAATAGAACGATATATAGACAAGTAAATCCCTTACGGGTCCCAAAGTATTGCTTTTAAGGGGATTCATCATTTGACGGGAATAGACTACTCAAAAATCCTACATTTTTATTTTGTCAAAGTAATTCGGAATTAAGGTAAAAAAGAAGAATGAATCGTTGGTCCTTAGTGGGAACTTGAGTAAGGAGTATTCTTTGTTTGTAGGGTTTTTCGAACAACTTTTAAAATAAGGAAGAATCCCCTTTTTGAGGTAACTACTTTGAGCCGGATGAAAGGAAACCTTCACGTCCGATTTTAAAAGGTGGAAGCCAATCCTAACAGAACCTATCTCGATTTTTCTTTTGCTAGGCCCATAGCGAAAAAACCTACTTTCTTTTCTTTCTTACGATTACGAGGTTTATTCGAATATGAAATCCAATCTCGGAAATACAGCATACCACTTTTTTTTACTACCCAAGGCTTCGAGGCATTTCGAATCGAGAAATCTCTACAGGAGCAGGTGCTATCAGAGAACAATTAGCCGATTCAGATTTGCGAATTATTACAGGTATTCCTTAGTATAATGGAAGGAATTAGGGGAGAGGGGTCCCACTGAAATGATGGGAAGATAGAAAAATTAGAAGAAGAAAGGATTTTTGTGTTCGACGCATGATTAGCTAAACATTTTATTTCGAAACAATGGAACCAGATGTGTGGTTTTGTGCTTATTACCAGTTCTTCCTCCCGAGTTGGACCAATCATCAGATAGATGGGGGTAAACTAATGAGTTCGGATATTAATGAACTCTATAGACGAGTTATCTATCTGGAATAATACTCTTACCGATCTATTAGCAACAAGTAGATCTACGCCAGGGGAATTAGTAATGTGTCAGGAGAAATTGGTACAAGAGGCCGGGATACACTTCTTGATAATGGGATCCGTGGACAACCAATGAGGGATTGGCATAATCAAGTTTAGCAAGTCATTTTCAAGGTATTGAAGGCACGAGGGAAGATTTCGTGAGACTCTGCTTGGTAACGTGTCGATTATTCGGGACGTTCCGTCATTGTCGTGGGTCCTTCGCTTTCATTACATCAGTGTGGATTACCTCGAGAATAGCAATAGAGCTTTTCCAAACATTTGTAATTCGTGGTCTAATCAGACAACATGTTGCTTCTAACATAGGAATTGCTAAAGTACAATTCGGGAAAAAGAACCCATTGTATGGGAAATACTTCAAGAAGTTATGCGGGGCATCCTGTATTATTGAATAGAGCACCCACCCTGCACAGATTAGCATACAGGCGTTCCAACCCTTTTTTAGTGGAGGGACGCGCTATTTGTTTACATCCATTAGTTTTAAGGCTTCAATGGCAGACTTTGATGTTGGATCAAATGGCTGTTCATGTACCTTTATCTTTGGAAGCTCAAGCGGAGGCTCGTTTTCTTATTTTTCTCATATGAATCTCTTGTCTCCAGCTATGGTGATCCTATTTCCGTACCAACTCAAGATATGCTTATCGGACTCTATTTATTAACGATCGGGCCACATCGTCGAGGGATTGGTGCAACAATAGTATAAATCCATATAGATATAGTTCGGAAACCTACCAAATAAAAAGGTTGACAGAAAAAGAATGACGTTAGGTATACGAAAAAGAAAGAACCCTATTTTTAGTTCCATGATGCACTTGGAGCTTATCAACAGAAACGAATTAGTTAGATAGGCCTTGTGCTCCGGAGGGAGACGTACTGTGAATCAACGTGTCCTTGGCTCAAGAGAAGTTCCCATCGAATTTTCAATTTATGAATCTTTGGGTTTTTTTAAATAAAAAACTTATCATTAGATTTATGGGCACTATCTATATAAGGAAGTGTAACAAAGGAAATCCGTTGTATATACATTCGAACTACTCTTGGTCATATTTCTTTTTATCGGGAAATATAAGCAGCCATACAGGTTTTTTGTCGAGCCTACTCATACTCTCCAAATAGAATCAGATTAGGCGTGTTGCGTGCCTGGAATTCGGGTCTCCCCAATTTCACTGGTATCATAATTTCTTAATTTCTGCGTGAATCAAGATTGAGATTGAGGAAAGGAAGTTTTCGAATCACTAACATAACAGGCCTTGTCGACCCTAATTAGCCGAATAATATAAGAGGCTATGTACTTATGGCAGAACGGGCCGATCTTGTCTTTCACAATAAAGTGATAAATGGAACTGTTATGAAAGACTTATTAGCAGTTTCATAATATGTCGAATGGCCTAATACATCCCATATCTTGGATCAAGTAAAGACTTTGGGTTTCCAACAAGCCACTGCTACCTCTATTTCATTAGGAATTGAGATTTTTACAATCCCTTCCACGTGATGGTTACCCAGCGGCCTAACACAAGTTTTATTTTGGATAACACCATCATTATGGGAATGTACACGCGGTAGAAAAATTACGTCAATCCATTGAGATATGGTATGCTACAAGTGAATATTGAATACAGAAATGATCCTAATTTTCGGATGACTGATCCTTCTAATCCAGTATATCTCATGTCCTTTTCGGGAGCTAGATGAAATGCTTCTCATATCCACCACTTAGTAGTATGAAGGATAATGGTCGGACCCAAGGACAAATGATTGATTTACCCATTCAAAGCAATTTTACGTGAAGGACTTTCTTTGACAGAATATATAATTTCCTGTTATGGAGCCCGCAAAGGAGTTGTCGATACTGCTGTACGAACATCAGATGCTGGATACCTCACACGTAGACTGTTGGAAGTAGTCAAACATTAGTGTACGTATAACAGATTGTGGCACTATCCGAGGTATTTCCGTGAGTCCTCGAAATGGGATGACGGAAAAATTTTTGTCCAAACACTATTGTCGGTATTAGCCGACGATATATATATCGGTCTACGATGCCTTGCCACTCGAAATCAAGATATTGGGATTGGACTTGTCCAATCGATTCATAACCTTTCGAGCACAACCAATATATATTCGAACCCCCTTTACTTGCAGGAGTACATCTTGGATCTGCCAATTATGTTATGGTCGGAGTCCTACTCATGGCGACCTGGTCGAATTGGGAGAATCTGTAGGTATATTGCGGGTCAATCAATTGGGGACCCAGGAACTCACTTAACTTAATAACTTTCATACCGGTGGCGTAAGTCCCGAAGGCGGTACTGCCGAGCATGTACGAGCTCCTTCTAATGGAAAAATAAATTCAATGAGGATGTTGGTTCATCCCACCTTACTCCGTCTGGGCATCCTGCTTTTCTATTTTCTATATACTTGTAGGTAACTATTGAGAGTCGGATATTCTACATAATGTAATATTCCAACAAAGTTTTATTTTAGGTTCACATCATCAACTATGGATAATCAACATTGATTGCTGTAGATTCGTGCTGAGAACGTCCCCTTTTCATTTTAAAGAGAGTACGAAAACATATTTATTCTGAATCAGAGGTGAGAAATTCACTGGAGAACCGATTTCCACCATGCACCTGAATATACATATGGTAATGTTCATCTATTATCAAAAACAACGATCATTTATGGATATTAGCGGAGGTCCGTGCAGATCGAGTATAGTGTCTTTTTCGCTCCACAAGGATCAAGATCAAATGAATGTTTATTCTTTTTCTGTCGAAGAAAATATATCTCGACCTATCATGACTAATGGTCGAAAAGACATAATTGTTGATACTTCTGGTAAAAAAGATAAGAAATTATGACTATTCATGACCTGATCAAACGATGTCTAATTGCATTGGAATTTCATATATCCTTCTATTACCAGGAATCTTTATTTCTTGGCGAAAAAGCGAAGAAATAGATTCATCATCCCATTACAATACAACAAAACGAGAGAACGAACTATACCTGTTTTGGTATTTCGATCGAAATACCAAAACAGGGTATTTTACGTAGAAATAGTATTCTTGCTTATTTTGATGACCACGATACAGAAGAAGCAATTCGGGAATTACTAAATATGGAACCGTAGAGGTCCATTCAATCATAAAAAAAGAGATTTGATTTGGTATCGAGCACCCAGGCATTTTAGATCCGCATCAACTAAAGTAATCGGTTTTTGGTTCATCTCGAAGAAGTGCATATCTTACCCGGATCTTCCGTCGCTAATGGTCCGACCAATGTATCATTGGATAGATCCACACTCGCGTTTAAATACAAGAAGTCGAGTAGAGCGGTTAGTCCGAGTGGAGAGAAAAAAAAAAAATATTGAACTAAAATATTTTCCGGAGATATTTATTTTCCTGGAGAGGCAGATAAATATCCAGGGCCCAGCGGCATGCATTTGATACCACCGGAAACAGAAAAAAAAAATTTCTAAGGAATCAAAAAAATGGAAAATTGGATCTATGTCAACGGTCACACCTAACAAGAAAAAGTATTTTGTTTTGGTTCGACCCGTATCACAATGAAATAGCTGATTGCATAAATTTAGCAACACTTTTTCCTCAAGATCTCCTGCGGGAAAAGGATAATGTCCACTTAGAGTTGTCAATTATATCCTTCATGGAAATGGCAAGTCAATTCGAGGAATTTCTCACACAAGTATTCAAGTTCGGCTGCTTAGTCATTGAATTGGATCAAGACCAGCAAAAAGGTTCTCCGGAAGAGGTTCACGCTTCCTTTGTTGAGGTAAGAACAAATGAGCTGATTCGAGATTTCATAAGAATTGAGTTAGTCAAGTCCACTATTTCGTATACCGTAAAAAGATAGATAGGGCAAGTTCAGGATTGATTTCCGATAATGGATTAGATCGCACAAATATCATCCTTTTTTTTACAAGGCCAGATTCAATCACTTACCCAACATCAAGGTACTATTGGTACATTGTTAAATCGAATAAGGAATGCCAATCTTTGATAATTTTGTCATCATCCAATTGTTTTTCGAATTGGCCCATTCAATGGTTCAAAATATAACAATATGCCAAAAGAATCGGTCCCATAATCCCAATTAACGATTTGCTGGGTCCCTTAGGCACTATTGTACCTAAAATAGCAAATTTTCTATTCATCTTACCATTTAATAACTTATAATCAGACTTGTTAAAGAATATTTGCTACTTGACAATTTTCAACAGACTTTCCAAGTACTTCAAGTACTTAAATACTGTTTAATTAGAGAAATAGGAGTTTATAATCCCGATCCAATAGCCAGTAACATCCTGTTCTTGAATCCATTCCATTGAATTGGCACTTTTCACTCCAGCCATCACGATTATTGGAAGCGGGAGACATCTTAAACAAAACAATTAGTATTGGACAATTTTTTTTTGTGAAAATGTATGTCTATTCAAATACGAACCACACGTAGAAAAATCTGGTCAGATCATAATTGTCATGTTTGCCTCCTTAGTTATAAAGATCGCTAAGCCCTATTTGGCCACTCCAGGAGCTACTGTTCATGGCCTTATGGAGAAATCTTTACGAAGGAGATACATTAGTTACATTTATATATGAAAAATCGAGATCTGGTGACATAACGCAAGGTCTTCCAAAAATGGAACAATCTTCGAAGTACGTTCTATTGAATCAATATCGATGAACCTCGAAAGGAGAGTTGAAGGTTGGAACGAAGGTATACCAAAAATTCTTGGAATCCCCTGGGGATTCTTGATTCAAGCGGATCTACCTAGTTCAAGTCGTATCTCTTTGGTTAATAAAATCCAAAAGGTTTATCGATCCCAGGTGGGTACAGTTCCATAATCGCCATATAGAGATTATTGTACGTCAAGTAACATCAAAAGTGTTGGTTTCAGAAGATGGACTGTCTAATGTTTTTTCACCTGGGGAATTAATCGGATTGTTGCGAGCGGAACGAGCGGCGTTCCTTGGACGAAGCGATATCCTTATTCGGCCAATCCTATTGGGAATAACGAGGGCATCTTTGAATACTCAAGTTCATTCCGAAGCAAGTTTGCCAAGAAACCGCTCGAGTTTTAGCAAAAGCTGCTCTACGGGGTCGTATTGATTGGTTGAAAGGCCTGAAAGAGAACGTTGTTCTGGGTGTAGGGGTATCCTGTTGGTACCGGATTCAAAAATTGTGCACCGTTCAGGCAACAAGAGCATTTATTTGGAAATCAAAAGAAAGAATCTATTCGTTTGGGGAAAGAGAGATATTTTGTTACACCATAGAGAATTATTTGTTCTTACGTCCCATTTCCATGAGACATCAACAATCGTTTTCTCGATTTTCATGAGTCCTAAGAGCAATTCTTTTACTTTAACTATCTTTTCACTTTTAACTATCTGTCTTTTAACTTAACTATCTGGTCCGCGTATTGATTTGGTAAAAAAAAAATAAGTATTACCAGACATTTATGGTTTGTACCATGTATCAACGGTTAATTCCCGGTAGAAGTTCCATCGGAACAATTATTTATTTCAAAGTACCTCGTCTCTTTGTAAAAAGTTAAAAAAAAAAAAGAAAAAACAAAAAGGAGTGGGGAAAAATGACAAGAAGATCTTGGAACATCAATTTGGAAGAGATGATGGAGGCCGGAGTTCATTTTGGTCATGGTACTAAGAAATGGAATCCTAGAATGGCCCCTTACATCTCTGCAAAGCGTAAAGGTATTCATATTACAAATCTCACTAGAACGGCTCGTTTTTTTATCAGAAGCCTGTGATTTAGTTTTTGATGCAGCAAGTAGGGGAAAAAACTTCTTAATTGTTGGTACCAAAAATAAAGCAGCGGATTCAGTGCATCCGCTGCAATAAGGGCCCGGTGTTCATTATGTAAAAAAAATGGCTCGGTGGGTATGTTAACGAATTACGAAATTGTTTTCTGCTACCCCGGAAACGAGACTTCAAAAGTTCAGGGATTTAAGAGCAGAACAAAATATGGGGAAACTCAACCGTCTTCCCAAAAGAGATGCCGCAATGTTGAAGAGAAAATTATCTGCCTTGCAAACTATCTCGGCGGTATCAAATATATGACGGGATTGCCTGATATTGTGATCATCGTGGATCAGCAAGAAGAATAGATGGCTCTCGAGAAGGGGTAATTTAGGGATTTTCCGACGATTTGTTTAATCGATACAAATTGTGACCCCGATCTCGCAGATATTTCGATCCCAGCCATGATGACGCTATAGCTTCAATCCGATTGGTTCTTAACAATTAGTATCCGCAATTTGTGAGGGCCGTTGTAGCTATATAAGAAATCGTTGATTATGATTAAGAATAATTAGTTAATTATTTTGGGATTTTATAGATTTATTGGATCGGTTACTATTCTTGAATTAAAAAAGAAAAAACAAAAAGGGGGAAATGTTGGGCATAATTGATAAATGTTATTATGTATGTGATTCTTGGTATCCTATGTAATTTCTTGATATCATAAAAAAATATTACAACCGGAAATTGATGACTACAATTATTATTCAAGTTGGGAAGTTGAGAAAGAGATGGTTGCATCAAAATAATTTCTTTTTTGAAGTTCAATTTTTGTTAGAGGACCATATGAATGTTATACCATGTTCCATTAAAACACTCAAGGGGTTATACGATATATCGGGTGTAGAAGTAGGCCACAGTTCTATTGGCAAATAGGAGGTTTACAAGTCCATGCCCAAGTACTTATCACTTCTTGGGTAGTAATTGCTATCTATTATGTTCGGTGATCCTAGCTGTTCGGAATCCACAAACCATTCCGCCGGCGGTCAGAATTTCTTCGAATATGTACTGGATTTATTTCGAGATTGAGCAAAACCCAGATTGGAGAGAATTGGTCCTTGGGTCCTTTATTGGAACTATGTCCTATTTATTTTTGTTTCTAACTGGTCAGGCGCTCTTTTACCTTGGAAAATTATACAGTTACCTCATGGGGAGTTAGCTGCGCCCACGAATGATATAAATACTACTGTTGCTTTAGCTTTACTCACGTCAGTCGCATATTTTTATGCGGGTCTTAGCAAAAAAGGATTGGGTTATTTTGGGAAATACATTCAACCAACTCCAATACTTTTACCAATTAACATCCTAGAAGATTTCACAAAACCCTTATCTCTTAGTTTTCGACTTTTCGGGAAGATATTGGCGATGGAATTCAGTCGGTGTCGTTCTTGTTTCTTTAGTCCCTTCAGTAGTTCCTATACCTGTCATGTTTCTTGGATTATTTACAAGTGGTATTCAAGCTCTTATTTTTGCAACGTTAGCTGCGGCTTATATAGGTGCATCCAGGAGGGTCATCTTGACTAGCTTTCAAATAGTCTTTTTATTATTATTAATTAAGTTTATCCAATTCTTGCATGGTTTCAAGATAATCCAATTGGTTGGGGAACATAATAACGTAGTACTAATATGACTTAAGTTTTGGAGAAAAGATGGACGGTATTAACAGAATTGTAAAAAAAAAGAAGGGTTGGGGAGGTTATACTAGATGTATGTAATGTCTATAACTCGGACCCCGTCCTATGTTTCTCTGAATGATTCAGAATCCGATTTAATCTAAAAAAAATGCGGGTGGTTTACGTTTTTACGTTATGGAAGACATATAATAGTCATATTAGAAGCATTAGACATTCATTAGTTATAAAGGCTATCCCTATCCTCCTATATACATCACTATATTACATAATTACATGCTATTACTTAATTACATACTATTACTATATTACATACTATTACTATTTTTATAATCATAACTTCTACTCTGTAATCATACTATAATCCTATACATAATATAATCCTATACATAATATAATCCTATACATAATATAATCCTATACATAATATAATCCTATAATAATAATATAAGTAAAAAATAGTATTGTAACAGTTAATAATTGAGTTTAAGATTAGTGTGTTAAGTACGGCTAATAATTAAGATTCATAATGTAAAATATCTAAGTATCAATAAGTATTAGTTAATATAATCATTTATATTATATTATCGATAATTATTGGTATTAATTATTACTATATATTGGATTATTGGTACTACTACTACTTTTATATTACTACATATTGATATATTGATATTGATTTGTATTGGTATTAATTTTATTGGTATTAATTTGATTGATATTGATTGCAGCTCACACTGCATATTAGTCACAACATCCTTTAGCCGGATTTCAATATCAGTCCTTCTATTTTGTCTGTGATTGTTGATTTAAGAACAACGAGATGACTCAAGAATTGGTAGTAAAGAACGAAGACTTAAATGAAAGAGTGGTTCGAAACAAAGAAATACAATAGTTAGAACTGTATGCATATGGATTTACAAAAACTCCATTATGGGTAAAAACGAGATAGTGTGAGATTCGCTCAGTAATTTAGTAATATTATCATTTCAATTCGGAGTTTTTAGTTACTTCGGACCGCTGGATCTTAATGAAAATGAATAAATAATTCATTGGTTGATTGTATCATTAACCATTTCTTTTTTTTTGTGCGAGGAACTTACCATGAATCCACTGATTTCTGCCGCTTCCGTTATTGCGCTGGATTGGCCGTGGGCTTGCTTCTATTGGACCTGGAGTTGGTCAAGGTCTGCTGCAGGCCAAGCTGTAGAAGGTATGCGAGACAACCCGAAGCATAAGGGTAAAATACGAGTACTTATTTCTTAGTCTAGCTTTTATGGAAGCTTTAACAATTACGGACTGGTCGTGGCGTTAGCGCTTTTATTTGCGAATCCTTTTGTTTAATCCTAGAAATAAATAGAAAAAAGTACCTTACATACTTTTTTCTTATTTTATTAACTTTAACTTGTAAACTTGGAATTGCCCTTTGCTTCTTCGAATTATATTTACACTTTACTTATAAATTACTTATTTGTTGAGACGATACGCCAGGAAG
Source organism: Musa balbisiana (assembly GCA_004837865.1). NCBI lineage: Eukaryota > Viridiplantae > Streptophyta > Magnoliopsida > Zingiberales > Musaceae > Musa > Musa balbisiana. The sequence continues at coordinate 71,033 of PYDT01002418.1, read as the reverse complement.
GGCTGATTTGAGGATGAGGAATTACCAGATTCGCTTGCTTATCTTCCTTTCTGTCCTTAGCTTAGTACAATAGAAAACTTTTTTACTTTCATTGTTCGAAGCGTTTCAACAAACGAAATAGTTATCAATTGATATGAGATCTCAGACCTAAGTAAAGTATCTTATTGGAAACTTCTTGAAAACTTCAAAAATAAGAAATTTCAAACAATGATTTAATCTATTGCCATTAAATAAAGTGGAAATGAAATTAATAAAAAGAAATCGATCAAAAAAAGCGAGTGAAGTGATACAAAAGAACTCTGTTCTTTGTTAGTCCTATCCATAAGAGAGGGGAGCATATGAAAAATGTAATCGATTCTTTCGTTTCCTTGGGTCACTGGCCATCCGCCGGGAGTTTCGGTTTAATACCGATATTTTAGCAACAAAGCCAATAAATCTAAGTGTAGTGCTTGTGTATTGATTTATTTTGGAAAGGGAGTGTGTGCGAGTTGTGTATTTCAAGAATAAGTTGGATCCATCCAGCTGCACTTTATTTATGGTATTTATAGGAGAAATAGGAAAAAGGTGCACGATCTCGACGAATTACTTCTGAAAAAATTTAAAAAAAAGAAAAAAAATTAAGAAATCATATGTAAGAACCATAGCATTTCGTGACTTATTGGTAATCCCCTTTGATTCTCTATCACCAATAATGTAGACCATTAACATGGTTAAGCTAAATTGTTTAAAAGTCCAGGTAAACATGGTACTCTTTCTACCACTTCTAACTTCTACCACTACGTTAGTAACGAAATGGTTAAAAAAAAATAGTTGGTAATTTATTTGATTTGATATAGAACACTCATATCGATAAAAGATTTTAACCATTACTAGAAAAATGAGCACTTTGCTTTTTTTATCTAATGCCGAAATGACGACCTATGTATAAAAAAAGAGGAATTTTTGGACTTGAAGAAACAAATAAAAAATATAATAATTATTATTTTCATTTTTAAAAAATAAAAAATGAAATAGAATTCTAAAAATTTAAATGATAAATACATAGCAAAACAATATAAATACAAATACAAATAAAGAAACAACTTTGCTGACAATCTAGATTTTTGTCTGGTCTAGTCGGAAGAGTCCTCCTGATATTCTGGTCTTGTATCAGTTTTGACATCTTTGAATACAAACAGAAAAGAGAGGGTAGGCTCATTACATTAAAAAAGATATGGGAATACCCATACCATAAATAAAATAAATAATTGAGCGTGAGAGCCAAATGAATCGAAAGATTCATGTTTGGTTCGGGAAGAGATCATGGAAGTTTTGAAATTAATGGTAAGATAATCTACTTTCATTAAATGATTTATTAGATAATCGAAACAGAGGATTTTGAATACTATTCGAAATTCGGAGAATTACGTAAAGGGGCCATTGAGCAGCTCGAAAGAGCCCGGCTCGCTTACGTAAAGTGGAAATGGAAGCAGATGAGTATCGAATGAATGGATACTCTGAAATAGAACGAGAAAAACAAAATTTGATTAATGCCACTAGTAATAGTTTGGAACAATTAGAAAATTACAAAAATGAAACCCTTCAGTTTGAACAACAAAGAGCGATTAATCAGGTCCGACAACGAGTTTTCCAACAAGCCTTACAAGGAGCTCTAGGAACTCTGAATAGTTGCTTGAATATCGGTCTACATATTTCCGTACGATCCGTGCTAATATTGGCATTCTCGGGGCCATGCAAGAAATAACTGATTAGCCCTTCTTTTTTTTAGTTATAGTTTAGGCATTATTTTTTTTCTTTTCCTTCCTAAAAAGAATAAAGAAACACTAATGGTAACCCTTCGAGCCGACGAAATTAGTATATTATTCGTGAGCGTATTGAACAATAGACGTAGAGAAATAAAGATTGTGATACCGGTACCGTACTTCAAGTAGGCGACGGAATTGCTCGTGTTCATGGTCTTGATGAAGTAATGGCAGGTGAATTAGTAGAGTTTCAAGAGGTACAATAGGCATTGCTCTGAATTTGGAATCAAATAATGTTGGCGTTGTATTATGGGTGATGGTTTGATGATACAAGAGGGAAGTTCTGTAAAAGCAACAGGACGAATTGCTCAGATACCTGTGAGTGAGGGTTATTTGGGTCGTGTTTAAAAGCCCACTGCTCTGCTTAAACCTATTGATGGGAGAGTGAAATTTCAGCTTCTGAATCTCGGTTAATTGAATCTCCTGCCCCAGGTATTATTTCTAGACGTTCTGTATATGAGCCTCTTCAAACGGGGCTTATTGCCATTGATTCGATGATCCCTATAGGACGCGGTCAGCGAGAATTAATTATTGGGGACAGACAGACCGGCAAAACAGCCGTAGCCACAGATACGATTCTCAATCAAAAAGGTCAAATGTAATATGTTTTATGACGCTATTGGTCAAAAGCATCTTCTGTGGCTCAGGTAGTGACTACTTTCCGGGAAAAGGGGCGATGGAATATACTATTGTGGTAGCCGAAACGGCGGATTCACCTGCTACATTACAATACCTCGCTCCTTATACGGGAGCGGCTCTGGCTGAGTTTTTTATGTATCGTGGACAACATACTTTAATAATTTATGATGATCTCTCCAAACAGGCACAAGCTTATCGCCAAATGTCTCTTCTATTAAGAAGACCTCCCGGTCGTGAAGCTTATCCAGGAGATGTTTTTTATTTGCATTCACGACTTTGGAAAGAGCCGCTAAATCAAATTCTAGTTTAGGTGAAGGAAGTATACCCGCTTTACCGATAGTTGAGACTCAATCTGGAGACGTTTCAGCTTATATTCCTACTAATGTAATTTCCATTACAGATGGACAATATTCTTATCTGCCGATCTATTCAATGCTGGAATCCGACCTGCTATTAATGTGGGTATTTCCGTTTCTAGAGTAGGATCCGCAGCTCAAATTAAAGCCATGAAACAAGTAGCCGGCAAATCAAAATTGGAACTAGCGCAATTCACAGAGTTAGAAGCCTTTGCACAATTCGCTTCTGATCTCGATAAAGCTACTCAGAATCAATTGGCAAGAGGTCACGATTACGCGAGTTGCTTAAACAATCCCAATCAGACCCTCTCGCATGGAAGAACAGATAGCTACTATTTATAACCGGAGCGAATGGATATCTTGATCCGCTAGAAATTGGACAGGTAAAGAAATTTCTCAGTCAGTTTACGTAGCTACTTAAAAAACAATAAACCTAATTCCAAGAAATTATATCTTCTACCAAGACATTCACCGAGGAAGTAGAATTTCTTTGAAGGAGCTATTCAAGAACAGATCGAACTGTTTTTACTTCAGGAACAAACATAATTTTTTACTTTTATTCTATTCTTGGTATATTCTATTCTTAGTACAAGAGTAATCATTGAGAAATAGTTCTGATTCGAATGATTCAAAAAGGGTTTCTTGGTATAGCCATTTTAAAAATAGATGGAAATAAATTGCGTCCAATAGGATTTGAACCTATACCAAAGGTTTAGAAGACCTCTGTCCTATCCATTTATACCATGGACCGCTTTTCATTCCTATTTTATTTTTTTGTTTCTTACTTTCTTTTGTTCGGATAAAAAATAAAATTACACGGAAAATATTTTAGGGAATAAAAAAGAATGCATATCTAAATTGATGGTGGCATGTATTCTAATACATAATAAGAGGGATAATACTAAGGATGAGCTTCCTTCCGTAGTAGGGCTAAGAAAGAATCGGGAACAGAGAACTCCAACCGGAAGACCATGACCCACGGTAAGGGTTTCTCACTTCATTCCAGTCATCACCAAGTCAAGTATGTCAGGATTCTATGCTATGCACAGTATATGATTTCATTCAATTCAACGTTGCTTGTTACGTTAGCTCAATGCCTGATTTCTCCCTATCTCCGTGCTGAAAGCCTTTCTTATTTCTCTTGTTTTGAGAGAACAGGGAAAAGCAAAAAAAGCCCTTTGGTTCGGTAGGGCCGGTACTAAACCGACTGATTCCGGGCTAGGAATGGATTCAATTCATTATTAGTTGACACTGGTTTTCATCGAGATGGAGAGAGACCGGACCTCTCTGTAAAGGTAAGTCTGCTTTATCCTTAGGTTCAGTGACCTGCCTTTCTTCTTGGAATTCTCCCTTACTTTATGGTTTTTCGGGTACCGCGGTCTCCTTGCTGACTTTTTGAATAGTCCAAAAGTGTTATGGTCTGTTTTGAGTGATAGCTGTGTTGCTAGGGCTTATAGAATGACAAAGAAGAAAGAACTAGAGTATTGCAGGTATAAGTAAAACTCCTGACTCGAAACTTGTTGAACAAATAGGCCCGAACGGAACTGCTTATTGCTGCTTGCTCCCTTGTATCTTCTGCTTCCTCACAACCTATGACTCTCGGTGCTGCTTCTATTCTTTCTGTTTGTTTTGAAGCTAAAGTATTCAGGACAGATGCTGTTGCTGGCACGTCA
>PYDT01002418.1:0-63958 GCA_004837865.1 Musa balbisiana | reverse complement strand
CATTCGGAACTATTAACTTCATTCGGAACTATTAACTTCATTCGGAACTATTAACTTCATTCGGAACTATTAACTTCATTCGGAACTATTAACTTCATTCGGAACTATTAACTTCATTCGGAACTATTAACTTCATTCGGAACTATTAACTTCATTCGGAACTATTAACTTCATTCGGAACTATTAACTTCATTCGGAACTATTAACTTCATTCGGAACTATTAACTTCATTCGGAACTATTAACTTCATTCGGAACTATTAACTTCATTCGGAACTATTAACTTCATTCGGAACTATTAACTTCATTCGGAACTATTAACTTCATTCGGAACTATTAACTTCATTCGGAACTATTAACTTCATTCGGAACTATTAACTTCATTCGGAACTATTAACTTCATTCGGAACTATTAACTTCATTCGGAACTATTAACTTCATTCGGAACTATTAACTTCATTCGGAACTATTAACTTCATTCGGAACTATTAACTTCATTCGGAACTATTAACTTCATTCGGAACTATTAACTTCATTCGGAACTATTAACTTCATTCGGAACTATTAACTTCATTCGGAACTATTAACTTCATTCGGAACTATTAACTTCATTCGGAACTATTAACTTCATTCGGAACTATTAACTTCATTCGGAACTATTAACTTCATTCGGAACTATTAACTTCATTCGGAACTATTAACTTCATTCGGAACTATTAACTTCATTCGGAACTATTAACTTCATTCGGAACTATTAACTTCATTCGGAACTATTAACTTCATTCGGAACTATTAACTTCATTCGGAACTATTAACTTCATTCGGAACTATTAACTTCATTCGGAACTATTAACTTCATTCGGAACTATTAACTTCATTCGGAACTATTAACTTCATTCGGAACTATTAACTTCATTCGGAACTATTAACTTCATTCGGAACTATTAACTTCATTCGGAACTATTAACTTCATTCGGAACTATTAACTTCATTCGGAACTATTAACTTCATTCGGAACTATTAACTTCATTCGGAACTATTAACTTCATTAGGCTCTCTTCTCTTCTTGCCCGACCTCGACTTGGAGCGCTAACACCTACATAAGCAATTGAACTTGCAGCTCCTGACTCAACTTCTACTTATACTGAAGTTAGCAAAGAAAGAGATGATCTTATAGGTATGGATGAAACTAGCGCATAAAGAGTGGAGGCCGAAAACAGTTCATAGTATCCGATAAGAGCAGGGCTTTTTTCACACTAGCTAACCTGCCGCCCAACCCTTGTTTGAAGTAGAAGTTCCCTTACTGAAATCCTAGCTTATGAGTTATAGTATTGCACACTTGCCTATTCGTTATCTTACTACAGGCGCTCTAACTAGCGAATTAGTCAATAAAGTAATTAGTAAATGCAGAACCCAAAATCAAAGGGAAGTCAAAGAATGTAAATCCGTCACAGAACACAGAGGGAAACTCATTAATATCTGAAATCCACCCAGCAGTAGTAGTCCACGCCTTATTAGCCACTCCACAGTCCAAGCTTTATTCATCAGCAGCCCAAGCCTTATGTTGTTCACCAGGGACCGAGCCTTACGAATCCTATCCGACAAGCCTGACTCCTATCATGCGACAAGGCCTAACTCCTTAGCTGCATCCTTCCACTCCGGACTACAATTGAATACGAAACCATGGGCTTAAACCAACAACTCTGTGGATCACAAAAGAATCGAAATAGAAACTTGGAATTGAACCCGGTACTACAAATACTGATATGTTGAACCGATGCTACTAATACTCACACAAAGAACCTGGGCTTTCACTGCTACCCAGGAAGGAATGTAACTAAAACGGATTAGACTTATACTACTATCCATTAGCCTTACCTTACTATCCACGAGTCTGTCTTCTTTACCACCTTCCATTGGTCTGTAACTAATACCTTTCTTTCTTTTCACTCTGCCCCTGGCGTCTAAGCATCCCTTTACCTTTTTTGAGTGCACCTAGTTTCCCTCCCATTCATTCTTTACTTACTTATTGACTTTCGAACAAGGGAATAAGAAGCTGGTTCGGGTAGTATGAGCTGGGGCATCATCATAGTTAGGGCTGTTTGGCTCTAACCCCCAACTCGGAATTCCATTCAATAGTATAAGAATAGGCGGGTGCATCAGAGGAATCAAACGAAAAAGCAAAACCACTAAACTAACATCTCACTCTGTTCGGTGAGGGCACTAAAGCATAATGCAACTAAGTACTTATAGGACTTGATGCAACTCTTCGAATGAAATTACTCACTCACTATTCGATTCAACTAGATGATTCACCCTGAGTGGGGTCCTAGCTTGCTAGTTAAAGAAACCAACTACTGATGATAGTATTTCACCTAGAAACGCAGAAAAAGAACTCAAGTCTTGGATTGGAGCCTATAGCTTTGAAGCAGGGAGTAGATCACCTGGCCTGCTCCTGATCTCGTTGGAAGTATAAGACCGTATGGATAGTATTAGGGCTGCGCAGTTGAAGACAGGAATTGAGTATTGATTGGCAAGAGCGATAGGATCCATAGGTAAGAGAAGTAGTTAACACAGACAAGCCCTCTCACGCCTTAACCTTATAAGTAAGCTCACTGCCGCTAGTGTTCTGTCAAAAGCCAAGAAACTCCTTAGCAACTACTAGACTCGCTAACCGCTTCCATTTCCTCTCCAGGTAGTACTTTTAGAGTTTGAGTGGAAGACCGCTTAGTATCCGCCAAGGCCTAGAACACAACTGTTAGCATAAAAGCTCATAAAGTGTTTTTGTTTGCTGTCTTACTTTCGATGTTTCCGACCAAGCAACTACTAGACAAGTAACTACTACACTAACTCCCCCTTTGCTTCAAAACTGCTTACAGCTACTAGGCTTTTCACCACTTACTTGGAGCTCAATCCTATTCTTCACCGCTTTTCACCACTTACTTTTCTTCATATTCTTTCTCTGATCCTTAGAATTCTCTTTTCTTGGCAATGAACTGATATGTTATGGTTTTCGATTCTTATTCCTCAACTGGGCTGGGCCACCCTCTTCTTTCAATGAATAACTACTTGCTTGAAACCAACCCTGACTCTTGGATTTCGCCGGTAAACCATCTTAGCGCCCGAACTCCACTCTCACCCGATTGCACCTGCTCTTACAGCTTCGGATTCATTCTATATGGGCGGAACCACTCGCTTACTTATACTATTCTTATTTATTACTCTATTCTGGAATGCCTCGCTTACTTAAAAGGGAGCTTCCTTGCCAATAAGATATTCTGTTCTGAACCGATAACAGGACTAGATTCTTAAAATATGGATCTTTCGAGGGCCGCAGTGAGTCTAGAGGATCTTCTTGCAGGAAAAGAATGCACTGATGATTTCAACCTTGCTTTCAGGTCTTTATCCTACTGCTCTAACTTAGACGACTTTGATGAGTTATACTCTATAGTGAATGAAGACTATTTCCTTATAGTAACTAAATGACCTATTCAAATGGATACTGCCTATACAATAAGTTCAGAATGTCATTTCGGGGATAAGATCTTAGCGCGGGTGAGGAATACGGATCTAAAGCCGTAGAAAGTCGAGTTCCTAAAGTGGTAGGTTATTTGGGTGTTGAAGCGGAACTTTCAGGGAGGTTAAGGTGCTTATATTGTTGGTTCCTAAAGTGAGAGGTGAGCTTATTCATAGCCTGTTCCTGCCGCTACTCATAGAGTTTTGTAATTGAATTTGTTACCACTACTCCTATACTAATTAATAGAGTGGACTTATTCTTAACTTGTCCTGATCCTCATCTTGTTCCTTTCGGGGAAGAATCCATTCCTGTTGAAGGGCTAAGTCCTGAAGTGTAATCTCAATCTATTAAGGAAGCAGTGCTTGGAAAGGAAAGTTCAAGTGTTGGAAACAAAGAAGCTAGATCCGGAAAAGATGCAATAGCCATTAAGTGGAAAAGAAAAGTAAGTCAGCAGTGACAAAGTAAGCAGTTAGCGAAGCGGGAAATCAATCTGGGTTCAGGAATCAGGCTCTTCAAATGCATTTTTTGCCTATAACATCTTATTTTATAACTCCCGCATCCAAACACATAAGCTTGCTCCCTTATATAACTTCTGGAAAAGATGGGTTTAGGCCTTGTTCCTCTAAGAAAGTAATAATATATAGGGATAGATGAGATTCTTAACTTCAAGTCAACGAGATCAGAGTTTGAAAGATCCAGAAGCCGTAGAATTGCCTGATTTGGATGGCCCTTAACCTTCATTTGTTGAGTCAGGAGCAGTAGGTGCATGATTCTGTTGGGGGCTTGCCCGAGATGCTTTCCCGAGTAGTGGTCGACCTCTGTCTGGAACTTATTAACACACTCTACTTATAGTCCTACTAAACCGTACCGTCCTACAAAACGGAGAGTCCTGCTGTAGCTCAAATGTCGTATATAGAGCGGATTGGCTTAACCGAGCGAGTTGTAGTCAAAGAGCATAACAATGAAGTTAAGGATGCTTTCGGGTTGGGTGCTTGCTTGAGAAACTCCGTAAGCGCTTCATTCTATCGGCTAACGCGTCAGCGAACACCAAAAACAGGACTTGTATCTGAGTTTCTTGATCTCTTTGCCTTTCCTTTGTAGCAGTGACTTTTTGCTTGTTAGCTTGTTCCCTTTGAGTTCAGAATGTATGTAAGTGAACCTATAATGTCATAGAATGTATGTAAGTAATGTTATAGAATGTATGTAAGTGAACCGTAAAAGTAGTAACAAAACACTGTATTGCTTATTGCACTGACTTGGATAATGCCATCATAAGCGCCTAGCTGTTCTATAAGAGAGGGTTTTCACAGAGAGAGCATAGCTTCCAAACTACTCCTAACGTTACTGACTTTAGCACAACGTCTTCTTTAGCACAACCACGTCTTGCTTCTTTTCCTGCAAAACACAGCAGGGCACCGCTCACTACAACACGCAACGAACAAGACACAAAAAGAGAGCACATTACTCTTCATATATACTTTATTGATACCTTACCATACAAGATACGAGAAACTCCCCTCCCTCTTGATACCTTACAAGATACGAAAACTTTATATCGTTGCTTTAGCCGTTGCTTGTGGCTTTGACGCTCAAGAATGGAATGGAGTTCACCCCAGACAGAGTACTTATTTCTTGATTCCCTCGCCTTGACTTGGATTATGGCCTTCTTTCAACGCCCAGTCCTTGAAAGTTAAAGATGAGCTACCCTTGTGCTGTTTTCAGAAAGAATGGAATCTGGAGAACCGGACTTGCTCATAACAGGAGCGGTTCAACAACACATGCAACTACTGTATTTGTAGCCAGAGGTGGATGAGATGCTCTAGTTTGATCTGAATTAATACATCTTGAACTTCCCTAAAAAAAAGGTAGAAGAATAGGGTAGCTGACTCTTTAGTATAAGAATAGGGTAGTAGTGGCTTGGCGGAGCAAGAGTCGACTCGATACGGTCACTTTCTCAAAGATGAAGAGAGAACATGCTTATACGGTCACTTTCTCAAAGATGAAGAGAGAACATGCTTATACGGTCACTTTCTCAAAGATGAAGAGAGAACATGCTTATACGGTCACTTTCTCAAAGATGAAGAGAGAACATGCTTATACGGTCACTTTCTCAAAGATGAAGAGAGAACATGCTTATACGGTCACTTTCTCAAAGATGAAGAGAGAACATGCTTATACGGTCACTTTCTCAAAGATGAAGAGAGAACATGCTTATACGGTCACTTTCTCAAAGATGAAGAGAGAACATGCTTATACGGTCACTTTCTCAAAGATGAAGAGAGAACATGCTTATACGGTCACTTTCTCAAAGATGAAGAGAGAACATGCTTATACGGTCACTTTCTCAAAGATGAAGAGAGAACATGCTTATACGGTCACTTTCTCAAAGATGAAGAGAGAACATGCTTATACGGTCACTTTCTCAAAGATGAAGAGAGAACATGCTTATACGGTCACTTTCTCAAAGATGAAGAGAGAACATGCTTATACGGTCACTTTCTCAAAGATGAAGAGAGAACATGCTTATACGGTCACTTTCTCAAAGATGAAGAGAGAACATGCTTATACGGTCACTTTCTCAAAGATGAAGAGAGAACATGCTTATACGGTCACTTTCTCAAAGATGAAGAGAGAACATGCTTATACGGTCACTTTCTCAAAGATGAAGAGAGAACATGCTTATACGGTCACTTTCTCAAAGATGAAGAGAGAACATGCTTATACGGTCACTTTCTCAAAGATGAAGAGAGAACATGCTTATACGGTCACTTTCTCAAAGATGAAGAGAGAACATGCTTATACGGTCACTTTCTCAAAGATGAAGAGAGAACATGCTTATACGGTCACTTTCTCAAAGATGAAGAGAGAACATGCTTATACGGTCACTTTCTCAAAGATGAAGAGAGAACATGCTTATACGGTCACTTTCTCAAAGATGAAGAGAGAACATGCTTATACGGTCACTTTCTCAAAGATGAAGAGAGAACATGCTTATACGGTCACTTTCTCAAAGATGAAGAGAGAACATGCTTATACGGTCACTTTCTCAAAGATGAAGAGAGAACATGCTTATACGGTCACTTTCTCAAAGATGAAGAGAGAACATGCTTATACGGTCACTTTCTCAAAGATGAAGAGAGAACATGCTTATACGGTCACTTTCTCAAAGATGAAGAGAGAACATGCTTATACGGTCACTTTCTCAAAGATGAAGAGAGAACATGCTTATACGGTCACTTTCTCAAAGATGAAGAGAGAACATGCTTATACGGTCACTTTCTCAAAGATGAAGAGAGAACATGCTTATACGGTCACTTTCTCAAAGATGAAGAGAGAACATGCTTATACGGTCACTTTCTCAAAGATGAAGAGAGAACATGCTTATACGGTCACTTTCTCAAAGATGAAGAGAGAACATGCTTATACGGTCACTTTCTCAAAGATGAAGAGAGAACATGCTTATACGGTCACTTTCTCAAAGATGAAGAGAGAACATGCTTATACGGTCACTTTCTCAAAGATGAAGAGAGAACATGCTTATACGGTCACTTTCTCAAAGATGAAGAGAGAACATGCTTATACGGTCACTTTCTCAAAGATGAAGAGAGAACATGCTTATACGGTCACTTTCTCAAAGATGAAGAGAGAACATGCTTATACGGTCACTTTCTCAAAGATGAAGAGAGAACATGCTTATACGGTCACTTTCTCAAAGATGAAGAGAGAACATGCTTATACGGTCACTTTCTCAAAGATGAAGAGAGAACATGCTTATACGGTCACTTTCTCAAAGATGAAGAGAGAACATGCTTATACGGTCACTTTCTCAAAGATGAAGAGAGAACATGCTTATACGGTCACTTTCTCAAAGATGAAGAGAGAACATGCTTATACGGTCACTTTCTCAAAGATGAAGAGAGAACATGCTTATACGGTCACTTTCTCAAAGATGAAGAGAGAACATGCTTATACGGTCACTTTCTCAAAGATGAAGAGAGAACATGCTTATACGGTCACTTTCTCAAAGATGAAGAGAGAACATGCTTATACGGTCACTTTCTCAAAGATGAAGAGAGAACATGCTTATACGGTCACTTTCTCAAAGATGAAGAGAGAACATGCTTATACGGTCACTTTCTCAAAGATGAAGAGAGAACATGCTTATACGGTCACTTTCTCAAAGATGAAGAGAGAACATGCTTATACGGTCACTTTCTCAAAGATGAAGAGAGAACATGCTTATACGGTCACTTTCTCAAAGATGAAGAGAGAACATGCTTATACGGTCACTTTCTCAAAGATGAAGAGAGAACATGCTTATACGGTCACTTTCTCAAAGATGAAGAGAGAACATGCTTATACGGTCACTTTCTCAAAGATGAAGAGAGAACATGCTTATACGGTCACTTTCTCAAAGATGAAGAGAGAACATGCTTATACGGTCACTTTCTCAAAGATGAAGAGAGAACATGCTTATACGGTCACTTTCTCAAAGATGAAGAGAGAACATGCTTATACGGTCACTTTCTCAAAGATGAAGAGAGAACATGCTTATACGGTCACTTTCTCAAAGATGAAGAGAGAACATGCTTATACGGTCACTTTCTCAAAGATGAAGAGAGAACATGCTTATACGGTCACTTTCTCAAAGATGAAGAGAGAACATGCTTATACGGTCACTTTCTCAAAGATGAAGAGAGAACATGCTTATACGGTCACTTTCTCAAAGATGAAGAGAGAACATGCTTATACGGTCACTTTCTCAAAGATGAAGAGAGAACATGCTTATACGGTCACTTTCTCAAAGATGAAGAGAGAACATGCTTATACGGTCACTTTCTCAAAGATGAAGAGAGAACATGCTTATACGGTCACTTTCTCAAAGATGAAGAGAGAACATGCTTATACGGTCACTTTCTCAAAGATGAAGAGAGAACATGCTTATACGGTCACTTTCTCAAAGATGAAGAGAGAACATGCTTATACGGTCACTTTTCTCAAAGATGAAGAGAGAACATGCTTATACGGTAACTTTCTCAAAGATGAAGAGAGAACATGCTTATACGGTCACTTTCTCAAAGATAGTAACTAAGATTTATAGAGCAGTGGGGTAATTATGGATATTTTCCGAATCAGAGATTGTCTTAGCTCGAAATCCGATTCAGGAGAGACTATAGAAAGCTCTATTACACAAGAGATATCTATTAGGAAAGCTCTCTTACTCAATAGATCTATATTAGGAAAGCTCTCTTACCTCAATAGATCCATATTTTGATACTGGAGCGCGCGGAAAGCCATTTCCGTAAAAGGCCAGCTAGCCAGCCCCTCCCCTCTCTTTTGTTGATGGGAAACCTGGGCCACCGCTGAAAACAAACGTAGACTTCAATAAGTAAGCCTGCCACCTTTTCTTTTCTACCTCCCATCAGACAGATAAGTAAGAGAGATTCCGTAGCTGGATAGGAACTTGGAACTGCCCTCCTCTTCAATTGAAGTGAATGCCCTTCGCTTGAATGCATCTGAAAAGTTAAGTCTGATTCCACGTAGGAGCAAGAGATTGCGCTTTCTTTGGAACTTGATCGCTAAAGCTTCGACGTCCTGTTATTCAATCGCGTTACACAAGCACCGAGAACCTAGACTCAAGCTAGAAGAACGGAGAACCTCAATCTACTGTAAAGGCTGTCTCAGAAGTTTGTGTTACCGCGTATATAAGTCTGGACCACAACTCTCCAAATCACTAAACTAAAGTATCTCCTCATGTTGGGCTCTCAGACACTGTTACCATTCCTACTCCAATCAAACCTCAAACAATAAGCTGGGCGCCATTCTCTTTGGGCCGAACTCATACCAATAGGGATCCCGCCTTTGCCTGCAAGTCCAGCACACACAGGATTTCTCCCTTGACAGCTCGCTTGTGATGAGAAAGGGGAGTGGTTCGTTCTCTTTTGGCTATGAGACCAAGCATACATATTGGATAACTTATCTAATCTATGAGACCAAGCATACATATTGGATAACTTATCTAATCAGGACTCCATTCTACTTCTCTGGGTCTTATCTACAAATAAGGACTTTATTCTCTTTCTTTCTTTCTGGGTCTTATCTAATATGGACTTGATTCTCTTTCTGGGTTCTGTAAGGTGAATCGAATGGAACTGATAAAACTCATTGTGAAGAGAGATTGATGAAGTTCCTCCGTCAGCATTATCCGACTAGCTTATCTCAGCGATTCCCCACTTTGTTTGGTTTCGAAAGCTGTATAGTCCACTAAATCGACCCGGGAAAGAATGTACTGATCCTATCTGATCTTCCGATCGCAATATGAGAGCCCGAGAGACGAGTTATCCAGTATGGACTATCCCAACAGAGGGCAGATCCTAGAGACATAGACTTATGGGCTTTAGCTCCTTTGCTTCCGACTGGCTTGCTCGGGCCCAATTCCTTCGAGAGGACCAGACCATCTCTGAGTATAGGATTTCTGCTTAGGCCGGTCGCCCTACCTAAACCAATCATCATATTGGTCCCTAGGCTAGGACCTCTTACTGGAAAGGCTCTCCATCCTTTTGTTTCGTCTGTGGGAATAGGAATGCAATCACGCTTCTTAGACCTTGGGGCTAGCGCAATTGGCTGGGCTAGAGGAGAGCCCGATCTAATCGTTGAAAGCATCGATACCTTCCTTTGCCCGATTCCAGTGGTGCCAGGGCAGCTTTAAGAGTGTATGGAAGACAAAGGCTAGACCTGGAAAAAGGAATGCAGACACTCGTTGCCATACCTGAACCTAGAAAGAAAACTGTTGAAAAACCCCTTTTGCTTAGTTTAACCCATGTGAAACAGAGAGCGAGCTTATGTAAAAAAACGGATATCATTGAGGATACAGTAAGGCAGTGGAAATGCATTTGAGCCTTAATCAAAGCAAGGGCCCTACTCCTAATACTCACTGATTGAGCGGAACCCTTAACATTACGCGAAAGATGGAGATTCTTTGCTATTCATGTCTTTATTGAGCCCTGTACTATACTATACTAAAGGAAGACCAGCAGGTCAATTGGGCCAGTCAGTTGTTGGCACGCACGTCTCTAGAATCGAGCGTGGGGGTTAGTTTTTTCACCCTACCGCATTCCGTCCCCGGGGCCAAGTGGGTAGACCTACCTCTTTATCTAGCACTGGGATTGAGAACAACATCAGGGAACTCTCGAATCATGTCGATATCTTTAAGCCTGATCGATCTGCCGGGGCTACCAGGAGTTTAGGCTAATGACCAAGTAACGGAACAAGCAAGGGAGCAAAGGACAGAGGAAAAGGGACTGTATAAACAATTCAGAATTTCCATTTAACGGATGCAACTAGCACCCCCCAAACCCGACCTACTTTACTTCTTATTGAACCGTACAAATACAATAGTAGTGCACGCAAACTTTCCATTAATAATATATGAAAAAAACTGCTTACTTAACTTAATAAACCCAACCCTTACCGCTACTCGGATTAGAAACAACTCATAGAACAGAAAGTACCGGTACAAACATGAGAATGGAATCGCAGAGAAGTGCGCCATAGAATCCAATCCCAGAAGAGTAGTGTGCTCCACATGATATCAAAATAAGGGGGGAAGTGGACATATATAATGGAATCTCATCTAATAGAGTTGTAATCTAACCTAACGGATACTCACTCAAATATAGGACAGGACAGACTCAACATACATTATAGGGGAATAGAGCTTCTATCTAATAGGGGAGTTTCTATCGACTATTTGATTCTGCAAGACAGCCAACAAGAACAGAGGCGGAGGCAATCATAGGTAGTTACAGCTTTAAGGTACAGTTAAGGGGAATGGAACGCATTGGGAGTGTGTTTCGTTCTTGTGTTGTCGTAGAAGAGGGGCTGTCGGCGTCGAGCTAGCATACTAGGCCTACTTTACTCAATAAAGTCGATCTCATTCCACTTGACATTCAATACCGAGTGATGCGCCTTGCCCTGAAAAGCAGCCCCGATAACAAAGAAGAAGAGCAATATACAATGTGTTGTTGGATGTTGAAATCTTTCTGAGTATATAGGAAAAGCCAGAGAATAGATTCCATTTTATGATGCCCACGAGCTGTGAAGGCATACATCAAATCTATAGAGAGAAAGGAAAGGGTCAATGTTATTGAGCTCGTAAGAAGGGGGTACCGGGGAATCGGCTCTCAATACCACTCGTAGAACTTTCCATTTAGCATCCCATTTCAAAAGTCAATAAACTACCTAAACTCACTGCATACATATGACTTTATTGTATAACATAACACAGCGTTACAGCATTGCTTCAAAACAAGCTCAATGCGCTCTGACTTTTTTAAGAGAGTGCAAAAGGAATTGAGTGAAAAATAAGAAAGAGAAGATAGAGGCACAGCACAGTTTGAATAGTAGCAGATAGGCACAGCACAGAGAATATCGGATAGGCACCGAACAATAAGGACAGATAGGCACAGCACAGTTTGAATAGTAGCAGATAGGCACAGTACAGTGAGAATAGTGTTTCTACTTGCGCTTTTGCTTGCTTCAGAGACTTGAGTGCTATCATATATACAATTTCAAAAAGGACAGAGCAGAGGCATAGGATATACAACTACAAAAGCACAGAGCAGAGGCATAGGCACCGACCGATAGTAATCTATACTCAAATTATGGACTTTGATCTAGACAATTTCCGCCTTATTCATATTTATGAAAGAGAATCCCATCTTCCAGTATTTTGGATGGATCCTTCTCTTCTTTCTGTCCTCTCTTGAATAGAGAAAGAAATATTTGCACTTCTTAGTCCGTGTCTGAGGGAAAGGATAGCTTCCAAAGAGAGGCATCCGATCCTTCTAAAAATGAACTAGATTCGATCTTTCACTCCATCCATCAATGGCTGGACCTACTAGAATCTACTTGATCTTTGAAGCACAGTTTGAATTGGGGACTTACCTACTTACCTATATTGGAATTGGGGACTTACCTACTATTTACTATAAGATACTTATTCAACAAGCACAGTGGAAAGAAAGAAAAGAGCTAATTCTTGGGTGGAAAATCCATCTATTGACCTTATCCCTTGCTCCATTATGAAACTAGAAAGGTAACTCCTGACTCTCGGGGAGAGGGAATGAGAGGTGCTTTCGTGTAGGCACATTCTTCCTTTTTTGGCAGTAGGGTAAATCTCTGTTTCAGGTTTTCACTGGCTTACATGGACTACGGCGTGTAGCTGCTTCAACCTTTGTTTGGGGTGTAACTCAGTTGCCCGGGAAGGTAGCAGTTCTCGACCGACCCTTGACCCACCCCGGTTCACAGGTTTACGAAAGCATTTGGTCTGGCAGCACTCTCTAAAGAAAGGAGAAATCTTGAAAGCAACTGAAACAAACAAGGTACATTGGGCATATTAGCAGGCTTATTACTTATTAGTGTCCGTCCGCTACTTGGATGTTTCTTCTGCATAAGATCAATAGACAGGCGGAGAATTCCAATGGGCTATAAACCTTCCGGATCCACTGACCCCCGCCCCGGACTTATTAAGAAAGATCGGTCCGTTTGTGCAGCTGTGTTTGGGGGAGCCCCGAGCCAAGCCAAGAAAGTTAGTTATCAGCAAGGGAAAGAGGAGGTGGAAGCGTTCGCCTACTTTATAGGATTCTGTATGATCATGGAAAAGGCTCTCCTCATATGTTTCATAAATAGTGGGCTTTTGTGGTGTTTGGAAGTGGAGACCAGACACCTTTTGATTCGTTCGATGAAGTCCCAGGTAACAGGCCCATTCCTACCAGCCTTCGTAGATATCCAAGTGCCCTGCCCGTATGTATGACTGCTGTACCAAAAGATGCTCCCTCCCGTCTTGCCATCTCGTAACCTAGCTTTCCAATCTCTGAAAAAGGAAAATGGCCTCTACCTCCTGCATGCTATATTCTCTTCGACGGAACTTTTGTTGGTAGGAGACCTCATAGTTGCTGTTGCCTGCACCCGCCTTCTATTCGCTAAGCGCTATACCGACAGCCTGTAGCTATCTTTCCTTTAGATCAGGGACTAACGGACCTTTCCTCGAGCTTGCTTCAATTTTGCCTTGCTATTGATGAACTAATCCAATAGAGACCTCTATAATGGGATATGCGTTAGGTTAGCAATCAACGGAGGAGCTGGCAAACTCGCAAGTCCCGCTTCTGCCACTCCTATGTTAGGCTACGAAGGCCCTCCTAAGAGCGTACTTCCCCAAGAGGACTACCAACTTTACAGACTTGATATATATCCTAATAGGTCTACATATGATAAGGTCGATCCTGCTGCACCATCTGAAAAAACACTATTGTCTACCATTTGTCGTTCAGTTCTTGCCGTCAAGGTCCCTATAGTCCTCAGAACTTTCATGAAGTAGGCTCTGCAGTAGTATGACTCTGACCTGGATGAGTTGTGCACGTGTACAGCTTGACAGTGCGTCCGGGAGAGAAAGTTCGTGGTAGACCCTTAATCGTCCACACGTGTGGTCTCTGTTCTGGTATCATAGCCCCTACAAAACTCGTCCTTGTTTAAGCCCCCGAGAGGGAGAATCCAAATGGCGAAAAGCTATTCAGGAGGAAATTAATCATTCCCTGACTAAGAAAACTTATCAAGCAAAGGCCAGCCCAGCCCCAATTAAAACTGTCCTTTCAAAGATGAAATGGTTCGTGAAGATGAAATGAAGTCGGTTCGTGGCTTTGCCATTTCCTCTCTAAAGCACTACTATCAAGTTAAAGATCCCAGACTCGCATCAATGCTTTCCGTTGATATATTCCTTTATTAAGAAAAACATTTCCTTTATGAAGACTCGCATCAATGCTTTCCGTTGATATATTCCTTTATTAAGAAAAACATGGATAGGGGCTATAATCAACTCCTTCTATTTCTACTGTGTCCTAAAAATACTAATATTCCGGATCTTTCTTTTGAAATCCGAAACCTTTATTCACATATGTGTAAGTCTCTAAATCCTTACTGTGATTTGTTACTCCATATTCTTTCTTATTTGTAGTTTGATAAGGGCTAACGGAAGAGAGTCATCTTCGGATAAATGCAATGAACTAGTGGAATTAGCTAAGATGCAAGAAGGCACCTATTCCGGAAATGACTGTTGGAAGTGAAAAACCTCATTTCCTTCGTACAAAGCCAGTGCAATTAAGCTTACAAGCGAGATGAAGGAAAGTAGACTGACTGAGACAGACTTAATACAGGGAACCACTGCCATCATTAGTCTAGCTCACCCTGCCCTGGATTCGGAGCATCTAAGAGCGTTGGTCAAGTAGTTGTTTAGAGAGAAAGATGACGCCCACGAGTGATAAATCAACTTTCACACTGCATGCAATTGGAATTAGGCACGAATCAGGCCTTTCCTTTAAAGCAAGAAAGAAGCACTCGGCTTACTCACCTGGAAAGCACCCTAAGGGAGAGAAGAGAGAGTTTGTTTCTAGGTAACGAGGTCTAGGCTCAAACACATCAATGCACAGCCTTATTGACAAATAATACATGGCATGGTTTCAAGGGTGCTCAATTACTTAGTTATATCACATGCTGTTCCATTTCCATTGAAGAATGATTTGTTTACAAGGCTAACGGGAACGGGAATTCAGAGTTTCTTGTTTGCAGTTTGAAGCGCGTTAAAAGCTCAACAAGCAAAGAATCATCATCTCACTCAGTATAAGAAAGAGGAAAGAGGAATGCAATCTTGATAGGAAATAATGCATTAGAACAGTTGCTTGTTTACTCTTATGATGCAGTTGAGCCTAACATCTTGACTCACTAACTTGTTCGAACTCAACAAACAACGACACTAGACGTCGTGCTAACGGGAATTCTTTCGTACCCAAACAACACAAACACAATAAGCGTAAGCGTACCGAACTACAATAAGCTAACAAGCAAGGGCTGCAATAGAAGTAAGCTGCCCGGCGCTGCTATAGTCATTCACTTCTTAAGTCCCGTCAATTTATCTTCGTAACTTATGGCTCTCTCCTCCGGCAACCTCCGTCTTTCATATATCGGGTAGAGGTGAGCTTGCTACTTATGATTTGGAACATAATCCGAATGAAGTGCAAAAGAAAAGAAGATAGCGGCAATTTATAGAAATGGGTAAACAACCTGAAGACTGATAACTGGAATATCGTAAACAACCTGCTGACTGAGAACTCCAAAGAATATAGACCCTTAGCACCCCGCTCCAACCAATAAAGTATTAGCAGTGCTTATGTTGTCGTTGAGAGAAGAAGCTTTTAGGTGAAGTCAAGTTAGGGTAAGACAGAATCCAAGAAATGAAAGACGTTAGCACCCCTGAAACAAGGAATTAAAGACGTTAGCAACTGCTGAAACAAGGAAATTAAAGACGTTAGCACTGCTGAAACAAGGAAATTAAAGACGTTAGCACTGCTGAAACAAGGAAATTAAAGACGTTAGCACTGCTGAAACAAGGAAATTAAAGACGTTAGCACTGCTGAAACAAGGAAATTAAAGACGTTAGCACTGCTGAAACAAGGAAATTAAAGACGTTAGCACTGCTGAAACAAGGAAATTAAAGACGTTAGCACTGCTGAAACAAGGAAATTAAAGACGTTAGCACTGCTGAAACAAGGAAATTAAAGACGTTAGCACTGCTGAAACAAGGAAATTAAAGACGTTAGCACTGCTGAAACAAGGAAATTAAAGACGTTAGCACTGCTGAAACAAGGAAATTAAAGACGTTAGCACTGCTGAAACAAGGAAATTAAAGACGTTAGCACTGCTGAAACAAGGAAATTAAAGACGTTAGCACTGCTGAAACAAGGAAATTAAAGACGTTAGCACTGCTGAAACAAGGAAATTAAAGACGTTAGCACTGCTGAAACAAGGAAATTAAAGACGTTAGCACTGCTGAAACAAGGAAATTAAAGACGTTAGCACTGCTGAAACAAGGAAATTAAAGACGTTAGCACTGCTGAAACAAGGAAATTAAAGACGTTAGCACTGCTGAAACAAGGAAATTAAAGACGTTAGCACTGCTGAAACAAGGAAATTAAAGACGTTAGCACTGCTGAAACAAGGAAATTAAAGACGTTAGCACTGCTGAAACAAGGAAATTAAAGACGTTAGCACTGCTGAAACAAGGAAATTAAAGACGTTAGCACTGCTGAAACAAGGAAATTAAAGACGTTAGCACTGCTGAAACAAGGAAATTAAAGACGTTAGCACTGCTGAAACAAGGAAATTAAAGACGTTAGCACTGCTGAAACAAGGAAATTAAAGACGTTAGCACTGCTGAAACAAGGAAATTAAAGACGTTAGCACTGCTGAAACAAGGAAATTAAAGACGTTAGCACTGCTGAAACAAGGAAATTAAAGACGTTAGCACTGCTGAAACAAGGAAATTAAAGACGTTAGCACTGCTGAAACAAGGAAATTAAAGACGTTAGCACTGCTGAAACAAGGAAATTAAAGACGTTAGCACTGCTGAAACAAGGAAATTAAAGACGTTAGCACTGCTGAAACAAGGAAATTAAAGACGTTAGCACTGCTGAAACAAGGAAATTAAAGACGTTAGCACTGCTGAAACAAGGAAATTAAAGACGTTAGCACTGCTGAAACAAGGAAATTAAAGACGTTAGCACTGCTGAAACAAGGAAATTAAAGACGTTAGCACTGCTGAAACAAGGAAATTAAAGACGTTAGCACTGCTGAAACAAGGAAATTAAAGACGTTAGCACTGCTGAAACAAGGAAATTAAAGACGTTAGCACTGCTGAAACAAGGAAATTAAAGACGTTAGCACTGCTGAAACAAGGAAATTAAAGACGTTAGCACTGCTGAAACAAGGAAATTAAAGACGTTAGCACTGCTGAAACAAGGAAATTAAAGACGTTAGCACTGCTGAAACAAGGAAATTAAAGACGTTAGCACTGCTGAAACAAGGAAATTAAAGACGTTAGCACTGCTGAAACAAGGAAATTAAAGACGTTAGCACTGCTGAAACAAGGAAATTAAAGACGTTAGCACTGCTGAAACAAGGAAATTAAAGACGTTAGCACTGCTGAAACAAGGAAATTAAAGACGTTAGCACTGCTGAAACAAGGAAATTAAAGACGTTAGCACTGCTGAAACAAGGAAATTAAAGACGTTAGCACTGCTGAAACAAGGAAATTAAAGACGTTAGCACTGCTGAAACAAGGAAATTAAAGACGTTAGCACTGCTGAAACAAGGAAATTAAAGACGTTAGCACTGCTGAAACAAGGAAATTAAAGACGTTAGCACTGCTGAAACAAGGAAATTAAAGACGTTAGCACTGCTGAAACAAGGAAATTAAAGACGTTAGCACTGCTGAAACAAGGAAATTAAAGACGTTAGCACTGCTGAAACAAGGAAATTAAAGACGTTAGCACTGCTGAAACAAGGAAATTAAAGACGTTAGCACTGCTGAAACAAGGAAATTAAAGACGTTAGCACTGCTGAAACAAGGAAATTAAAGACGTTAGCACTGCTGAAACAAGGAAATTAAAGACGTTAGCACTGCTGAAACAAGGAAATTAAAGACGTTAGCACTGCTGAAACAAGGAAATTAAAGACGTTAGCACTGCTGAAACAAGGAAATTAAAGACGTTAGCACTGCTGAAACAAGGAAATTAAAGACGTTAGCACTGCTGAAACAAGGAAATTAAAGACGTTAGCACTGCTGAAACAAGGAAATTAAAGACGTTAGCACTGCTGAAACAAGGAAATTAAAGACGTTAGCACTGCTGAAACAAGGAAATTAAAGACGTTAGCACTGCTGAAACAAGGAAATTAAAGACGTTAGCACTGCTGAAACAAGGAAATTAAAGACGTTAGCACTGCTGAAACAAGGAAATTAAAGACGTTAGCACTGCTGAAACAAGGAAATTAAAGACGTTAGCACTGCTGAAACAAGGAAATTAAAGACGTTAGCACTGCTGAAACAAGGAAATTAAAGACGTTAGCACTGCTGAAACAAGGAAATTAAAGACGTTAGCACCCTAAGTGTTAACACAACTCTGAACTTAACTCGTCGCTTGTGGAATTTAGTGCACCTCACAATACAATATAGAAGAAGTAAAAAACACAGCTGACTCTTAAGGCACTGCAAACTCCAAAACTGCTAACGATCCTATGAAAACGAAACCATTTGTTTGCTTGCTCCAAATCACCTAACACTTATTAACCCCTAACTCCCTAAAAAGACAAGGTGCTTCAAGCCTTTTGAGCGAAGAGAGTTACCCTCTAGTTGAAAGCGACCCCCCTAATATACCTAATAGTTGAAAAGCGACCCCCCCTAATATATCATTCAGTGACCTATCATCGGCGAACTCCTAAACTCACTCCTTACTTCGGTGAACTCAGCTAGGTATCGCTATCCCAACTTAATAACAACAGAATTATTGCCTTGCTTCTTGTTCCGTTTTGTTGCTTTTCTTGTTCTTTCTTAATTACTTATTCACAACTACCCAAAATGCAGTAAGCTAACCTCCAAGTTTGTTCCAGCTTCGTTAGACCTCTTGCTCTGCTCTGAACATCTTCTTGCTCTGCTCTGCTCGGCTTTGAACATCTTCTTGCTTGCCATACTAGAAATTATGCCTCTTTCCTTTACCGCCTTATACTCTTGCTTGGTTTCATTGAAGCGCTACTCACCTGACTTTTGTTCATTACTTTACAGCACTAGCCCCAGTTGACACTAATACCCCTAAAGCGCACAACATAACATTTCATGGCTTTTGTTCATGCGCATAAGAGATCAATTCCTAATCTCACTCCTTACTCCTACCTTAAAGTATCAATTATTCCAAGAACAGGGCAGGGCTTCCTTTAAGTTTGAAGTGTTAGAATGGATGCACCCACAGAGATATACGCAGCGCAATAGGAACCTCACTCCTCACTCTAGTAACAAACTCGTTTTCATTGAATAGCACCTTGACTAAATACTAAACTAAGAGCTTGATACTTTTACTTCGAGCTGTAGGCTGGAGTAGGCCAGTCGAATTAGATTGATTATGTAACTACGCATGCTTACCAGTAGTTTGAACCGGAAGGAAGCAATGCTCTGTTAGGTTCAACTTCTTCTCGACGTTAACAACCCCATCGTTGAGCCTAGCTGTAGCGCACATTTATTACTCTTTTGGAAACTATAATGAGAGCTCTAACTCTGTCAAGGCCCAATGATCTGACTTATGCGGTAGGAAAGCGGAATGAATCCCCGATTCAGAGCGGAAGACCAGACCAAGGAAAGATCGTAGTGGCAAAGTGCTAATGCATTTCCTACTTTCCTGGTGATAAGAGGGGAGTTTGGGCGGCAGTAAAAAGTAGACTGAAGTCGACTATCGCTTCAAAGAGAAAGAGGTCCCCCGGTCGGTCAGATGAATCCAAAGCGGAGTGATTAGAGCTTAGAGTTCACCCTTTCCGAACGAACTGGCAATTCCCGTTGCTTGCGTTGACACGGGCATTCTAAAAGAGATGAGCTTCTATTACGGTCGAACAGAATGAGGCTCGTATTCAGACATTATGATACCTCGAGTGCAAGGGGAAGAGCTTATGGGAGTTTGTAAGGGCGTCGCAAAGATGCTTTAGTTTCTTTATTTGTTTGATGCTATAGTTTGTTCCTTTCGCTAAGCTGTATTTGTTTGATGCTATAGTTTGCTCCTTTCACATTAAGTGCGCAGAACTCGCTAAGGAAGTAGGCCTCTGTCGAAGGCCATTATGACTCTTTCTTCTTTTACTTATTTCTCTTCAAATCCAATGGGTTACAATGATTTTTCCCATCAGTCTGTTAACTTTCGACCGCTCCACCACTGAGCTACAACCAGAACCGATCCCTACAAGCAATAGCTTCTGGAACTTCAAAGAAACTACCTTAACATCAAGTAAGCCAAGCACAGCACGCAATAGCAACTTAAGAAGGAAGGACAGAAAGAATAGGAACATCCAATCCATATCCCAATTTCCATTAGAAAGACTCTATGGCAAAATGAACTAAAGCGAGTTACTTGTTTGCGCTAACGGGAGTTAAGGAACTCACATTCTATTATTTGGCATGGCATGGCACACTCTTCTCTTTCTTTTCTGCTCGAAGTTAAGTATATCGCTGCTACCCGACTATATTTGCAAGTGAAAGATAAGGACTATTTACTGTTCACTTCCGATGGAGCTGACAGAGTTTCGTCCTTTTGCTCCAATGTCGATTCTATCCTTCCAAGTAGATAATGGAGAAGCATCCTTTAAGTAAAGACAGAAGCTTGGAATATGGCTACACCTCATTCCCATCCGGTAATTCGTCGATTGCAATCCAAGGTGAACTCACACAGGTCAAAGAAAGAGGCAGCTAAGACAAAAGGAGTTCCCCACTGTATTACTGTTTACTCAAGGAGCTAACCACTATAGTAGCATATGATAGAAGAGCGTAAACGAGCATCTTTCTCTCATTCTGATTGCCTTCCTCAGGCAATGACAAGACCTAAAGAAGGGCAAAGTCTGGGCTGGGCCTCTTGGCTTGGCCGGATAAGGATTTAGGAAGAAAAGGAGAGGGACCGTTTGGTGAGAAAAAAAGCGGAATTGGAACTTTCTTTGTGCTTATTGCAGAAAAGGCTGCCTCCCCTTTGCCTCTTATACCCACGCGGAGGTTCAAGCTGTATTTGTTTGATGCTATAGTTTGTTCCTTTCGCTAAGCTGTATTTGTTTGATGCTATAGTTTGTTCCTTTCGCTAAGCTGTATTTGTTTGATGCTATAGTTTGTTCCTTTCGCTAAGCTGTATTTGTTTGATGCTATAGTTTGTTCCTTTCGCTAAGCTGTATTTGTTTGATGCTATAGTTTGTTCCTTTCGCTAAGCTGTATTTGTTTGATGCTATAGTTTGTTCCTTTCGCTAAGCTGTATTTGTTTGATGCTATAGTTTGTTCCTTTCGCTAAGCTGTATTTGTTTGATGCTATAGTTTGTTCCTTTCGCTAAGCTGTATTTGTTTGATGCTATAGTTTGTTCCTTTCGCTAAGCTGTATTTGTTTGATGCTATAGTTTGTTCCTTTCGCTAAGCTGTATTTGTTTGATGCTATAGTTTGTTCCTTTCGCTAAGCTGTATTTGTTTGATGCTATAGTTTGTTCCTTTCGCTAAGCTGTATTTGTTTGATGCTATAGTTTGTTCCTTTCGCTAAGCTGTATTTGTTTGATGCTATAGTTTGTTCCTTTCGCTAAGCTGTATTTGTTTGATGCTATAGTTTGTTCCTTTCGCTAAGCTGTATTTGTTTGATGCTATAGTTTGTTCCTTTCGCTAAGCTGTATTTGTTTGATGCTATAGTTTGTTCCTTTCGCTAAGCTGTATTTGTTTGATGCTATAGTTTGTTCCTTTCGCTAAGCTGTATTTGTTTGATGCTATAGTTTGCTCCTTTCACATTAAGTGCGCAGAACTCGCTAAGGAAGTAGGCCTCTGTCGAAAGGCCATTATGACTCTTTCTTCTTTTACTTATTTCTCTTCAAATCCAATGGGTTACAATGATTTTTCCCATCAGTCTGTTAACTTTCGACCGCTCCACCACTGAGCTACAACCAGAACCGAATCCCTACAAGCAATAGCTTCTGGAACTTCAAAGAAACTACCCTTAACATCAAGTAAGCCAAGCACAGCACGCAATAGCAACTTAAGAAGGAAGGACAGAAAGAATAGGAACATCCAATCCATATCCCAATTTCCATTAGAAAGACTCTATGGCAAAATGAACTAAAGCGAGTTACTTGTTTGCGCTAACGGGAGTTAAGGAACTCACATTCTATTATTTGGCATGGCATGGCACACTCTTCTCTTTCTTTTCTGCTCGAAGTTAAGTATATCGCTGCTACCCGACTATATTTGCAAGTGAAAGATAAGGACTATTTACTGTTCACTTCCGATGGAGCTGACAGAGTTTCGTCCTTTTGCTCCAATTTCGATTCTATCCTTCCAAGTAGATAATGGAGAAGCATCCTTTAAGTAAAGACAGAAGCTTGGAATATGGCTACACCTCATTCCCATCCGGTAATTCGTCGATTGCAATCCAAGGTGAACTCACACAGGTCAAAGAAAGAGGCAGCTAAGACAAAAGGAGTTCCCCACTGTATTACTGTTTACTCAAGGAGCTAACCACTATAGTAGCATATGATAGAGAAAATTAGGAGTGCTAGAAGGCTCTTTCTTCAATGGAAGGTCTCAAAAATCAACTAATACAAATGGAAGGTCTCAAAAATCAACTAATACAAATTATACTAATCATGAGCATAGCGATCTGAAGTGATAGAGCAAATCCATGTCTTATTTTGATGAAGGGACTGGACTTCTCTTTTCTCAGACGATTGGTATCCAAAAGTATTATATGATCCAGAACGAAAAGCGGCTTGAATCACCTTTGAGAATGCCTTGAAAAGCGATCTTTTTAGCACTCTAGGGTGCATAGGGACAGAGATAGCCTATTGAGAGCCAATTGGTTGAAAGAATTAGGCGACGGCATTAATATTCGATGAGAATGCCTTAGCGCTCCGTGTAATTCCGCTCTCAAGTATCGGGAGTGGTGAATTCATTCTTCGGTTNAACTGATAAACGAATGGTCGGATTAGAGAAGAAGTATTTTTCTTTAAACGCAAAGGCTATGAATGCCTTATTTGCGCTTTGGACAAAAATGAGTTCAATCGGATTTCTATGTGCGAAACGGCTTTTGATATTTGGCGAACACTTGAAATCACGCACGAGGGAACTAGTAGAGTCAAAGACTCGAAAGTTAACATTTTATTGCATGATTTTGAGCTTTTTCGAATGCAACCAAGCGAGACTATAGGCGACATGTACACCCGTTTCCGGATGTCGTCATAATCTAAGAGTTCTTGGTAAATCTTTTTCAAATTTTGATCTCGTAAGTAAGATCTTAAGATCCCTTCCAAAAAGGTGGGATCCTAAAATAACCACAATACAAGAGATCAAAATTTTAATGATTTTCCATTAGAAGAATTAATCGGGTCATTAATGACCTATGAAATGACACTTTTAGAATATTTTGAACCCGATGAGCACTTGAACCACCTTCCAAAGAATAGGAAGGATTTGGAACTCCGGACAAATGAATAAAACTTGAAAGATGACTAAGTGATAGGACAATGATGAACTTGAACTTCGAACACTAATCTTAATAAGTTCATTAAACAAAAATCTAAAATAAATAATGAACTTGAACGGAGGAAGAGGCCAAAGAAGAGGAAGGCAACCAAGGATGATTAAGAACTTCCAAAGGTGAAACGGCGAATTAGGCTTTGAATCACATCATAAGTGTAGGGCTGTTTGGCTCTAACCCCCAACTCGGAATTCCATTCAATAGTATAAGAATAGGCGGGTGCATCAGAGGAATCAAACGAAAAAGCAAAACCACTAAACTAACATCTCACTCTGTTCGGTGAGGGCACTAAAGCATAATGCAACTAAGTACTTATAGGACTTGATGCAACTCTTCGAATGAAATTACTCACTCACTATTCGATTCAACTAGATGATTCACCCTGAGTGGGGTCCTAGCTTGCTAGTTAAAGAAACCAACTACTGATGATAGTATTTCACCTAGAAACGCAGAAAAAGAACTCAAGTCTTGGATTGGAGCCTATAGCTTTGAAGCAGGGAGTAGATCACCTGGCCTGCTCCTGATCTCGTTGGAAGTATAAGACCGTATGGATAGTATTAGGGCTGCGCAGTTGAAGACAGGAATTGAGTATTGATTGGCAAGAGCGATAGGATCCATAGGTAAGAGAAGTAGTTAACACAGACAAGCCCTCTCACGCCTTAACCTTATAAGTAAGCTCACTGCCGCTAGTGTTCTGTCAAAAGCCAAGAAACTCCTTAGCAACTACTAGACTCGCTAACCGCTTCCATTTCCTCTCCAGGTAGTACTTTTAGAGTTTGAGTGGAAGACCGCTTAGTATCCGCCAAGGCCTAGAACACAACTGTTAGCATAAAAGCTCATAAAGTGTTTTTGTTTGCTGTCTTACTTTCGATGTTTCCGACCAAGCAACTACTAGACAAGTAACTACTACACTAACTCCCCCTTTGCTTCAAAACTGCTTACAGCTACTAGGCTTTTCACCACTTACTTGGAGCTCAATCCTATTCTTCACCGCTTTTCACCACTTACTTTTCTTCATATTCTTTCTCTGATCCTTAGAATTCTCTTTTCTTGGCAATGAACTGATATGTTATGGTTTTCGATTCTTATTCCTCAACTGGGCTGGGCCACCCTCTTCTTTCAATGAATAACTACTTGCTTGAAACCAACCCTGACTCTTGGATTTCGCCGGTAAACCATCTTAGCGCCCGAACTCCACTCTCACCCGATTGCACCTGCTCTTACAGCTTCGGATTCATTCTATATGGGCGGAACCACTCGCTTACTTATACTATTCTTATTTATTACTCTATTCTGGAATGCCTCGCTTACTTAAAAGGGAGCTTCCTTGCCAATAAGATATTCTGTTCTGAACCGATAACAGGACTAGATTCTTAAAATATGGATCTTTCGAGGGCCGCAGTGAGTCTAGAGGATCTTCTTGCAGGAAAAGAATGCACTGATGATTTCAACCTTGCTTTCAGGTCTTTATCCTACTGCTCTAACTTAGACGACTTTGATGAGTTATACTCTATAGTGAATGAAGACTATTTCCTTATAGTAACTAAATGACCTATTCAAATGGATACTGCCTATACAATAAGTTCAGAATGTCATTTCGGGGATAAGATCTTAGCGCGGGTGAGGAATACGGATCTAAAGCCGTAGAAAGTCGAGTTCCTAAAGTGGTAGGTTATTTGGGTGTTGAAGCGGAACTTTCAGGGAGGTTAAGGTGCTTATATTGTTGGTTCCTAAAGTGAGAGGTGAGCTTATTCATAGCCTGTTCCTGCCGCTACTCATAGAGTTTTGTAATTGAATTTGTTACCACTACTCCTATACTAATTAATAGAGTGGACTTATTCTTAACTTGTCCTGATCCTCATCTTGTTCCTTTCGGGGAAGAATCCATTCCTGTTGAAGGGCTAAGTCCTGAAGTGTAATCTCAATCTATTAAGGAAGCAGTGCTTGGAAAGGAAAGTTCAAGTGTTGGAAACAAAGAAGCTAGATCCGGAAAAGATGCAATAGCCATTAAGTGGAAAAGAAAAGTAAGTCAGCAGTGACAAAGTAAGCAGTTAGCGAAGCGGGAAATCAATCTGGGTTCAGGAATCAGGCTCTTCAAATGCATTTTTTGCCTATAACATCTTATTTTATAACTCCCGCATCCAAACACATAAGCTTGCTCCCTTATATAACTTCTGGAAAAGATGGGTTTAGGCCTTGTTCCTCTAAGAAAGTAATAATATATAGGGATAGATGAGATTCTTAACTTCAAGTCAACGAGATCAGAGTTTGAAAGATCCAGAAGCCGTAGAATTGCCTGATTTGGATGGCCCTTAACCTTCATTTGTTGAGTCAGGAGCAGTAGGTGCATGATTCTGTTGGGGGCTTGCCCGAGATGCTTTCCCGAGTAGTGGTCGACCTCTGTCTGGAACTTATTAACACACTCTACTTATAGTCCTACTAAACCGTACCGTCCTACAAAACGGAGAGTCCTGCTGTAGCTCAAATGTCGTATATAGAGCGGATTGGCTTAACCGAGCGAGTTGTAGTCAAAGAGCATAACAATGAAGTTAAGGATGCTTTCGGGTTGGGTGCTTGCTTGAGAAACTCCGTAAGCGCTTCATTCTATCGGCTAACGCGTCAGCGAACACCAAAAACAGGACTTGTATCTGAGTTTCTTGATCTCTTTGCCTTTCCTTTGTAGCAGTGACTTTTTGCTTGTTAGCTTGTTCCCTTTGAGTTCAGAATGTATGTAAGTGAACCTATAATGTCATAGAATGTATGTAAGTAATGTTATAGAATGTATGTAAGTGAACCGTAAAAGTAGTAACAAAACACTGTATTGCTTATTGCACTGACTTGGATAATGCCATCATAAGCGCCTAGCTGTTCTATAAGAGAGGGTTTTCACAGAGAGAGCATAGCTTCCAAACTACTCCTAACGTTACTGACTTTAGCACAACGTCTTCTTTAGCACAACCAACGTCTTGCTTCTTTTCCTGACAAAACACAGCAGGGCACCGCTCACTACAACGCACGCAACGAACAAGACACAAAAAGAGAGCACATTACTCTTCATATATACTTTATTGATACCTTACCATACAAGATACGAGAAACTCCCCTCCCTCTTGATACCTTACAAGATACGAAACTTTATATCGTTGCTTTAGCCGTTGCTTGTGGCTTTGACGCTCAAGAATGGAATGGAGTTCACCCCAGACAAGAGTACTTATTTCTTGATTCCCTCGCCTTGACTTGGATTATGGCCTTCTTTCAACGCCCAGTCCTTGAAAGTTAAAGATGAGCTACCCTTGTGCTGTTTTCAGAAAGAATGGAATCTGGAGAACCGGACTTGCTCATAACAGGAGCGGTTCAACAACACATGCAACTACTGTATTTGTAGCCAGAGGTGGATGAGATGCTCTAGTTTGATCTGAATTAATACATCTTGAACTTCCCTAAAAAAAAGGTAGAAGAATAGGGTAGCTGACTCTTTAGTATAAGAATAGGGTAGTAGTGGCTTGGCGGAGCAAGAGTCGACTCGAGGGGTCTCATTCTCATGTCATAGATGTGGGTGCCGGGTCAAGTTTAGCCATGTGTCTTGTTAAGTGGTCGGGTAGGCTTGTGTCACTCCAATTGACTAGCTTAAGGAGCCCATTGGTCAGATGCTGGTCTTTCAGTAGTTGTGCTATATGTTAGCTTACTTATGCTTCCCCTATATCCAAGTCAAAGGGGCTTCCACACCATAAATAAGGAAGGGAGAACATGCTTATACGGTCACTTTTCTCAAAGATGAAGAGAGAACATGCTTATACGGTAACTTTCTCAAAGATGAAGAGAGAACATGCTTATACGGTCACTTTCTCAAAGATAGTAACTAAGATTTATAGAGCAGTGGGGTAATTATGGATATTTTCCGAATCAGAGATTGTCTTAGCTCGAAATCCGATTCAGGAGAGACTATAGAAAGCTCTATTACACAAGAGATATCTATTAGGAAAGCTCTCTTACTCAATAGATCTATATTAGGAAAGCTCTCTTACCTCAATAGATCCATATTTTGATACTGGAGCGCGCGGAAAGCCATTTCCGTAAAAGGCCAGCTAGCCAGCCCCTCCCCTCTCTTTTGTTGATGGGAAACCTGGGCCACCGCTGAAAACAAACGTAGACTTCAATAAGTAAGCCTGCCACCTTTTCTTTTCTACCTCCCATCAGACAGATAAGTAAGAGAGATTCCGTAGCTGGATAGGAACTTGGAACTGCCCTCCTCTTCAATTGAAGTGAATGCCCTTCGCTTGAATGCATCTGAAAAGTTAAGTCTGATTCCACGTAGGAGCAAGAGATTGCGCTTTCTTTGGAACTTGATCGCTAAAGCTTCGACGTCCTGTTATTCAATCGCGTTACACAAGCACCGAGAACCTAGACTCAAGCTAGAAGAACGGAGAACCTCAATCTACTGTAAAGGCTGTCTCAGAAGTTTGTGTTACCGCGTATATAAGTCTGGACCACAACTCTCCAAATCACTAAACTAAAGTATCTCCTCATGTTGGGCTCTCAGACACTGTTACCATTCCTACTCCAATCAAACCTCAAACAATAAGCTGGGCGCCATTCTCTTTGGGCCGAACTCATACCAATAGGGATCCCGCCTTTGCCTGCAAGTCCAGCACACACAGGATTTCTCCCTTGACAGCTCGCTTGTGATGAGAAAGGGGAGTGGTTCGTTCTCTTTTGGCTATGAGACCAAGCATACATATTGGATAACTTATCTAATCTATGAGACCAAGCATACATATTGGATAACTTATCTAATCAGGACTCCATTCTACTTCTCTGGGTCTTATCTACAAATAAGGACTTTATTCTCTTTCTTTCTTTCTGGGTCTTATCTAATATGGACTTGATTCTCTTTCTGGGTTCTGTAAGGTGAATCGAATGGAACTGATAAAACTCATTGTGAAGAGAGATTGATGAAGTTCCTCCGTCAGCATTATCCGACTAGCTTATCTCAGCGATTCCCCACTTTGTTTGGTTTCGAAAGCTGTATAGTCCACTAAATCGACCCGGGAAAGAATGTACTGATCCTATCTGATCTTCCGATCGCAATATGAGAGCCCGAGAGACGAGTTATCCAGTATGGACTATCCCAACAGAGGGCAGATCCTAGAGACATAGACTTATGGGCTTTAGCTCCTTTGCTTCCGACTGGCTTGCTCGGGCCCAATTCCTTCGAGAGGACCAGACCATCTCTGAGTATAGGATTTCTGCTTAGGCCGGTCGCCCTACCTAAACCAATCATCATATTGGTCCCTAGGCTAGGACCTCTTACTGGAAAGGCTCTCCATCCTTTTGTTTCGTCTGTGGGAATAGGAATGCAATCACGCTTCTTAGACCTTGGGGCTAGCGCAATTGGCTGGGCTAGAGGAGAGCCCGATCTAATCGTTGAAAGCATCGATACCTTCCTTTGCCCGATTCCAGTGGTGCCAGGGCAGCTTTAAGAGTGTATGGAAGACAAAGGCTAGACCTGGAAAAAGGAATGCAGACACTCGTTGCCATACCTGAACCTAGAAAGAAAACTGTTGAAAAACCCCTTTTGCTTAGTTTAACCCATGTGAAACAGAGAGCGAGCTTATGTAAAAAAACGGATATCATTGAGGATACAGTAAGGCAGTGGAAATGCATTTGAGCCTTAATCAAAGCAAGGGCCCTACTCCTAATACTCACTGATTGAGCGGAACCCTTAACATTACGCGAAAGATGGAGATTCTTTGCTATTCATGTCTTTATTGAGCCCTGTACTATACTATACTAAAGGAAGACCAGCAGGTCAATTGGGCCAGTCAGTTGTTGGCACGCACGTCTCTAGAATCGAGCGTGGGGGTTAGTTTTTTCACCCTACCGCATTCCGTCCCCGGGGCCAAGTGGGTAGACCTACCTCTTTATCTAGCACTGGGATTGAGAACAACATCAGGGAACTCTCGAATCATGTCGATATCTTTAAGCCTGATCGATCTGCCGGGGCTACCAGGAGTTTAGGCTAATGACCAAGTAACGGAACAAGCAAGGGAGCAAAGGACAGAGGAAAAGGGACTGTATAAACAATTCAGAATTTCCATTTAACGGATGCAACTAGCACCCCCCAAACCCGACCTACTTTACTTCTTATTGAACCGTACAAATACAATAGTAGTGCACGCAAACTTTCCATTAATAATATATGAAAAAAACTGCTTACTTAACTTAATAAACCCAACCCTTACCGCTACTCGGATTAGAAACAACTCATAGAACAGAAAGTACCGGTACAAACATGAGAATGGAATCGCAGAGAAGTGCGCCATAGAATCCAATCCCAGAAGAGTAGTGTGCTCCACATGATATCAAAATAAGGGGGGAAGTGGACATATATAATGGAATCTCATCTAATAGAGTTGTAATCTAACCTAACGGATACTCACTCAAATATAGGACAGGACAGACTCAACATACATTATAGGGGAATAGAGCTTCTATCTAATAGGGGAGTTTCTATCGACTATTTGATTCTGCAAGACAGCCAACAAGAACAGAGGCGGAGGCAATCATAGGTAGTTACAGCTTTAAGGTACAGTTAAGGGGAATGGAACGCATTGGGAGTGTGTTTCGTTCTTGTGTTGTCGTAGAAGAGGGGCTGTCGGCGTCGAGCTAGCATACTAGGCCTACTTTACTCAATAAAGTCGATCTCATTCCACTTGACATTCAATACCGAGTGATGCGCCTTGCCCTGAAAAGCAGCCCCGATAACAAAGAAGACGAGCAATATACAATGTGTTGTTGGATGTTGAAATCTTTCTGAGTATATAGGAAAAGCCAGAGAATAGATTCCATTTTATGATGCCCACGAGCTGTGAAGGCATACATCAAATCTATAGAGAGAAAGGAAAGGGTCAATGTTATTGAGCTCGTAAGAAGGGGGTACCGGGGAATCGGCTCTCAATACCACTCGTAGAACTTTCCATTTAGCCCAATCCCATTGTCAAAAAAAAAAAAAAAAAAAAAAAAAAAAAAAAAAAAAAAAAAAAAAAAAAAAAAAAAAAAAAAAAAAAAAAAAAAAAAAAAAAAAAAAAAAAAAAAAAAAAAAAAAAAAAAAAAAAAAAAAAAAAAAAAAAAAAAAAAAAAAAAAAAAAAAAAAAAAAAAAAAAAAAAAAAAAAAAAAAAAAAAAAAAAAAAAAAAAAAAAAAAAAAAAAAAAAAAAAAAAAAAAAAAAAAAAAAAAAAAAAAAAAAAAAAAAAAAAAAAAAAAAAAAAAAAAAAAAAAAAAAAAAAAAAAAAAAAAAAAAAAAAAAAAAAAAAAAAAAAAAAAAAAAAAAAAAAAAAAAAAAAAAAAAAAAAAAAAAAAAAAAAAAAAAAAAAAAAAAAAAAAAAAAAAAAAAAAAAAAAAAAAAAAAAAAAAAAAAAAAAAAAAAAAAAAAAAAAAAAAAAAAAAAAAAAAAAAAAAAAAAAAAAAAAAAAAAAAAAAAAAAAAAAAAAAAAAAAAAAAAAAAAAAAAAAAAAAAAAAAAAAAAAAAAAAAAAAAAAAAAAAAAAAAAAAAAAAAAAAAAAAAAAAAAAAAAAAAAAAAAAAAAAAAAAAAAAAAAAAAAAAAAAAAAAAAAAAAAAAAAAAAAAAAAAAAAAAAAAAAAAAAAAAAAAAAAAAAAAAAAAAAAAAAAAAAAAAAAAAAAAAAAAAAAAAAAAAAAAAAAAAAAAAAAAAAAAAAAAAAAAAAAAAAAAAAAAAAAAAAAAAAAAAAAAAAAAAAAAAAAAAAAAAAAAAAAAAAAAAAAAAAAAAAAAAAAAAAAAAAAAAAAAAAAAAAAAAAAAAAAAAAAAAAAAAAAAAAAAAAAAAAAAAAAAAAAAAAAAAAAAAAAAAAAAAAAAAAAAAAAAAAAAAAAAAAAAAAAAAAAAAAAAAAAAAAAAAAAAAAAAAAAAAAAAAAAAAAAAAAAAAAAAAAAAAAAAAAAAAAAAAAAAAAAAAAAAAAAAAAAAAAAAAAAAAAAAAAAAAAAAAAAAAAAAAAAAAAAAAAAAAAAAAAAAAAAAAAAAAAAAAAAAACTGCTTACTTAACTTAATAAACCCAACCCTTACCGCTACTCGGATTAGAAACAACTCATAGAACAGAAAGTACCGGTACAAACATGAGAATGGAATCGCAGAGAAGTGCGCCATAGAATCCAATCCCAGAAGAGTAGTGTGCTCCACATGATATCAAAATAAGGGGGGAAGTGGACATATATAATGGAATCTCATCTAATAGAGTTGTAATCTAACCTAACGGATACTCACTCAAATATAGGACAGGACAGACTCAACATACATTATAGGGGAATAGAGCTTCTATCTAATAGGGGAGTTTCTATCGACTATTTGATTCTGCAAGACAGCCAACAAGAACAGAGGCGGAGGCAATCATAGGTAGTTACAGCTTTAAGGTACAGTTAAGGGGAATGGAACGCATTGGGAGTGTGTTTCGTTCTTGTGTTGTCGTAGAAGAGGGGCTGTCGGCGTCGAGCTAGCATACTAGGCCTACTTTACTCAATAAAGTCGATCTCATTCCACTTGACATTCAATACCGAGTGATGCGCCTTGCCCTGAAAAGCAGCCCCGATAACAAAGAAGAAGAGCAATATACAATGTGTTGTTGGATGTTGAAATCTTTCTGAGTATATAGGAAAAGCCAGAGAATAGATTCCATTTTATGATGCCCACGAGCTGTGAAGGCATACATCAAATCTATAGAGAGAAAGGAAAGGGTCAATGTTATTGAGCTCGTAAGAAGGGGGTACCGGGGAATCGGCTCTCAATACCACTCGTAGAACTTTCCATTTAGCATCCCATTTCAAAAGTCAATAAACTACCTAAACTCACTGCATACATATGACTTTATTGTATAACATAACACAGCACAGTTTGAATAGTAGCAGATAGGCACAGCACAGTTTGAATAGTAGCAGATAGGCACAGCACAGTTTGAATAGTAGCAGATAGGCACAGCACAGTTTGAATAGTAGCAGATAGGCACAGCACAGTTTGAATAGTAGCAGATAGGCACAGCACAGTTTGAATAGTAGCAGATAGGCACAGCACAGTTTGAATAGTAGCAGATAGGCACAGCACAGTTTGAATAGTAGCAGATAGGCACAGCACAGTTTGAATAGTAGCAGATAGGCACAGCACAGTTTGAATAGTAGCAGATAGGCACAGCACAGTTTGAATAGTAGCAGATAGGCACAGCACAGTTTGAATAGTAGCAGATAGGCACAGCACAGTTTGAATAGTAGCAGATAGGCACAGCACAGTTTGAATAGTAGCAGATAGGCACAGCACAGTTTGAATAGTAGCAGATAGGCACAGCACAGTTTGAATAGTAGCAGATAGGCACAGCACAGTTTGAATAGTAGCAGATAGGCACAGCACAGTTTGAATAGTAGCAGATAGGCACAGCACAGTTTGAATAGTAGCAGATAGGCACAGCACAGTTTGAATAGTAGCAGATAGGCACAGCACAGTTTGAATAGTAGCAGATAGGCACAGCACAGTTTGAATAGTAGCAGATAGGCACAGCACAGTTTGAATAGTAGCAGATAGGCACAGCACAGTTTGAATAGTAGCAGATAGGCACAGCACAGTTTGAATAGTAGCAGATAGGCACAGCACAGTTTGAATAGTAGCAGATAGGCACAGCACAGTTTGAATAGTAGCAGATAGGCACAGCACAGTTTGAATAGTAGCAGATAGGCACAGCACAGTTTGAATAGTAGCAGATAGGCACAGCACAGTTTGAATAGTAGCAGATAGGCACAGCACAGTTTGAATAGTAGCAGATAGGCACAGCACAGTTTGAATAGTAGCAGATAGGCACAGCACAGTTTGAATAGTAGCAGATAGGCACAGCACAGTTTGAATAGTAGCAGATAGGCACAGCACAGTTTGAATAGTAGCAGATAGGCACAGCACAGTTTGAATAGTAGCAGATAGGCACAGCACAGTTTGAATAGTAGCAGATAGGCACAGCACAGTTTGAATAGTAGCAGATAGGCACAGCACAGTTTGAATAGTAGCAGATAGGCACAGCACAGTTTGAATAGTAGCAGATAGGCACAGCACAGTTTGAATAGTAGCAGATAGGCACAGCACAGTTTGAATAGTAGCAGATAGGCACAGCACAGTTTGAATAGTAGCAGATAGGCACAGCACAGTTTGAATAGTAGCAGATAGGCACAGCACAGTTTGAATAGTAGCAGATAGGCACAGCACAGTTTGAATAGTAGCAGATAGGCACAGCACAGTTTGAATTGGGGACTTACCTACTATTTACTATAAGATACTTATTCAACAAGCACAGTGGAAAGAAAGAAAAGAGCTAATTCTTGGGTGGAAAATCCATCTATTGACCTTATCCCTTGCTCCATTATGAAACTAGAAAGGTAACTCCTGACTCTCGGGGAGAGGGAATGAGAGGTGCTTTCGTGTAGGCACATTCTTCCTTTTTTGGCAGTAGGGTAAATCTCTGTTTCAGGTTTTCACTGGCTTACATGGACTACGGCGTGTAGCTGCTTCAACCTTTGTTTGGGGTGTAACTCAGTTGCCCGGGAAGGTAGCAGTTCTCGACCGACCCTTGACCCACCCCGGTTCACAGGTTTACGAAAGCATTTGGTCTGGCAGCACTCTCTAAAGAAAGGAGAAATCTTGAAAGCAACTGAAACAAACAAGGTACATTGGGCATATTAGCAGGCTTATTACTTATTAGTGTCCGTCCGCTACTTGGATGTTTCTTCTGCATAAGATCAATAGACAGGCGGAGAATTCCAATGGGCTATAAACCTTCCGGATCCACTGACCCCCGCCCCGGACTTATTAAGAAAGATCGGTCCGTTTGTGCAGCTGTGTTTGGGGGAGCCCCGAGCCAAGCCAAGAAAGTTAGTTATCAGCAAGGGAAAGAGGAGGTGGAAGCGTTCGCCTACTTTATAGGATTCTGTATGATCATGGAAAAGGCTCTCCTCATATGTTTCATAAATAGTGGGCTTTTGTGGTGTTTGGAAGTGGAGACCAGACACCTTTTGATTCGTTCGATGAAGTCCCAGGTAACAGGCCCCATTTCCTAACCAGTCCTTCGGAAGATATACCCCCCCCCCCCCCCCCCCCCCCCCCCCCCCCCCCCCCCCCCCCCCCCCCCCCCCCCCCCCCCCCCCCCCCCCCCCCCCCCCCCCCCCCCCCCCCCCCCCCCCCCCCCCCCCCCCCCCCCCCCCCCCCCCCCCCCCCCCCCCCCCCCCCCCCCCCCCCCCCCCCCCCCCCCCCCCCCCCCCCCCCCCCCCCCCCCCCCCCCCCCCCCCCCCCCCCCCCCCCCCCCCCCCCCCCCCCCCCCCCCCCCCCCCCCCCCCCCCCCCCCCCCCCCCCCCCCCCCCCCCCCCCCCCCCCCCCCCCCCCCCCCCCCCCCCCCCCCCCCCCCCCCCCCCCCCCCCCCCCCCCCCCCCCCCCCCCCCCCCCCCCCCCCCCCCCCCCCCCCCCCCCCCCCCCCCCCCCCCCCCCCCCCCCCCCCCCCCCCCCCCCCCCCCCCCCCCCCCCCCCCCCCCCCCCCCCCCCCCCCCCCCCCCCCCCCCCCCCCCCCCCCCCCCCCCCCCCCCCCCCCCCCCCCCCCCCCCCCCCCCCCCCCCCCCCCCCCCCCCCCCCCCCCCCCCCCCCCCCCCCCCCCCCCCCCCCCCCCCCCCCCCCCCCCCCCCCCCCCCCCCCCCCCCCCCCCCCCCCCCCCCCCCCCCCCCCCCCCCCCCCCCCCCCCCCCCCCCCCCCCCCCCCCCCCCCCCCCCCCCCCCCCCCCCCCCCCCCCCCCCCCCCCCCCCCCCCCCCCCCCCCCCCCCCCCCCCCCCCCCCCCCCCCCCCCCCCCCCCCCCCCCCCCCCCCCCCCCCCCCCCCCCCCCCCCCCCCCCCCCCCCCCCCCCCCCCCCCCC
Source organism: Musa balbisiana (assembly GCA_004837865.1). NCBI lineage: Eukaryota > Viridiplantae > Streptophyta > Magnoliopsida > Zingiberales > Musaceae > Musa > Musa balbisiana. The sequence goes on along the minus strand of PYDT01002418.1, from coordinate 28,376 downwards.
CCCCCCCCCCCCCCCCCCCCCCCCCCCCCCCCCCCCCCCCCCCCCCCCCCCCCCCCCCCCCCCCCCCCCCCCCCCCCCCCCCCCCCCCCCCCCCCCCCCCCCCCCCCCCCCCCCCCCCCCCCCCCCCCCCCCCCCCCCCCCCCCCCCCCCCCCCCCCCCCCCCCCCCCCCCCCCCCCCCCCCCCCCCCCCCCCCCCCCCCCCCCCCCCCCCCCCCCCCCCCCCCCCCCCCCCCCCCCCCCCCCCCCCCCCCCCCCCCCCCCCCCCCCCCCCCCCCCCCCCCCCCCCCCCCCCCCCCCCCCCCCCCCCCCCCCCCCCCCCCCCCCCCCCCCCCCCCCCCCCCCCCCCCCCCCCCCCCCCCCCCCCCCCCCCCCCCCCCCCCCCCCCCCCCCCCCCCCCCCCCCCCCCCCCCCCCCCCCCCCCCCCCCCCCCCCCCCCCCCCCCCCCCCCCCCCCCCCCCCCCCCCCCCCCCCCCCCCCCCCCCCCCCCCCCCCCCCCCCCCCCCCCCCCCCCCCCCCCCCCCCCCCCCCCCCCCCCCCCCCCCCCCCCCCCCCCCCCCCCCCCCCCCCCCCCCCCCCCCCCCCCCCCCCCCCCCCCCCCCCCCCCCCCCCCCCCCCCCCCCCCCCCCCCCCCCCCCCCCCCCCCCCCCCCCCCCCCCCCCCCCCCCCCCCCCCCCCCCCCCCCCCCCCCCCCCCCCCCCCCCCCCCCCCCCCCCCCCCCCCCCCCCCCCCCCCCCCCCCCCCCCCCCCCCCCCCCCCCCCCCCCCCCCCCCCCCCCCCCCCCCCCCCCCCCCCCCCCCCCCCCCCCCCCCCCCCCCCCCCCCCCCCCCCCCCCCCCCCCCCCCCCCCCCCCCCCCCCCCCCCCCCCCCCCCCCCCCCCCCCCCCCCCCCCCCCCCCCCCCCCCCCCCCCCCCCCCCCCCCCCCCCCCCCCCCCCCCCCCCCCCCCCCCCCCCCCCCCCCCCCCCCCCCCCCCCCCCCCCCCCCCCCCCCCCCCCCCCCCCCCCCCCCCCCCCCCCCCCCCCCCCCCCCCCCCCCCCCCCCCCCCCCCCCCCCCCCCCCCCCCCCCCCCAACTTTACAGACTTGATATATATCCTAATAGGTCTACATATGATAAGGTCGATCCTGCTGCACCATCTGAAAAAACACTATTGTCTACCATTTGTCGTTCAGTTCTTGCCGTCAAGGTCCCTATAGTCCTCAGAACTTTCATGAAGTAGGCTCTGCAGTAGTATGACTCTGACCTGGATGAGTTGTGCACTGTGTTTTGGGGGAGCCCCGAGCCAAGCCAAGAAAGTTAGTTATCAGCAAGGGAAAGAGGAGGTGGAAGCGTTCGCCTACTTTATAGGATTCTGTATGATCATGGAAAAGGCTCTCCTCATATGTTTCATAAATAGTGGGCTTTTGTGGTGTTTGGAAGTGGAGACCAGACACCTTTTGATTCGTTCGATGAAGTCCCAGGTAACAGGCCCATTCCTACCAGCCTTCGTAGATATCCAAGTGCCCTGCCCGTATGTATGACTGCTGTACCAAAAGATGCTCCCTCCCGTCTTGCCATCTCGTAACCTAGCTTTCCAATCTCTGAAAAAGGAAAATGGCCTCTACCTCCTGCATGCTATATTCTCTTCGACGGAACTTTTGTTGGTAGGAGACCTCATAGTTGCTGTTGCCTGCACCCGCCTTCTATTCGCTAAGCGCTATACCGACAGCCTGTAGCTATCTTTCCTTTAGATCAGGGACTAACGGACCTTTCCTCGAGCTTGCTTCAATTTTGCCTTGCTATTGATGAACTAATCCAATAGAGACCTCTATAATGGGATATGCGTTAGGTTAGCAATCAACGGAGGAGCTGGCAAACTCGCAAGTCCCGCTTCTGCCACTCCTATGTTAGGCTACGAAGGCCCTCCTAAGAGCGTACTTCCCCAAGAGGACTACCAACTTTACAGACTTGATATATATCCTAATAGGTCTACATATGATAAGGTCGATCCTGCTGCACCATCTGAAAAAACACTATTGTCTACCATTTGTCGTTCAGTTCTTGCCGTCAAGGTCCCTATAGTCCTCAGAACTTTCATGAAGTAGGCTCTGCAGTAGTATGACTCTGACCTGGATGAGTTGTGCACGTGTACAGCTTGACAGTGCGTCCGGGAGAGAAAGTTCGTGGTAGACCCTTAATCGTCCACACGTGTGGTCTCTGTTCTGGTATCATAGCCCCTACAAAACTCGTCCTTGTTTAAGCCCCCGAGAGGGAGAATCCAAATGGCGAAAAGCTATTCAGGAGGAAATTAATCATTCCCTGACTAAGAAAACTTATCAAGCAAAGGCCAGCCCAGCCCCAATTAAAACTGTCCTTTCAAAGATGAAATGGTTCGTGAAGATGAAATGAAGTCGGTTCGTGGCTTTGCCATTTCCTCTCTAAAGCACTACTATCAAGTTAAAGATCCCAGACTCGCATCAATGCTTTCCGTTGATATATTCCTTTATTAAGAAAAACATTTCCTTTATGAAGACTCGCATCAATGCTTTCCGTTGATATATTCCTTTATTAAGAAAAACATGGATAGGGGCTATAATCAACTCCTTCTATTTCTACTGTGTCCTAAAAATACTAATATTCCGGATCTTTCTTTTGAAATCCGAAACCTTTATTCACATATGTGTAAGTCTCTAAATCCTTACTGTGATTTGTTACTCCATATTCTTTCTTATTTGTAGTTTGATAAGGGCTAACGGAAGAGAGTCATCTTCGGATAAATGCAATGAACTAGTGGAATTAGCTAAGATGCAAGAAGGCACCTATTCCGGAAATGACTGTTGGAAGTGAAAAACCTCATTTCCTTCGTACAAAGCCAGTGCAATTAAGCTTACAAGCGAGATGAAGGAAAGTAGACTGACTGAGACAGACTTAATACAGGGAACCACTGCCATCATTAGTCTAGCTCACCCTGCCCTGGATTCGGAGCATCTAAGAGCGTTGGTCAAGTAGTTGTTTAGAGAGAAAGATGACGCCCACGAGTGATAAATCAACTTTCACACTGCATGCAATTGGAATTAGGCACGAATCAGGCCTTTCCTTTAAAGCAAGAAAGAAGCACTCGGCTTACTCACCTGGAAAGCACCCTAAGGGAGAGAAGAGAGAGTTTGTTTCTAGGTAACGAGGTCTAGGCTCAAACACATCAATGCACAGCCTTATTGACAAATAATACATGGCATGGTTTCAAGGGTGCTCAATTACTTAGTTATATCACATGCTGTTCCATTTCCATTGAAGAATGATTTGTTTACAAGGCTAACGGGAACGGGAATTCAGAGTTTCTTGTTTGCAGTTTGAAGCGCGTTAAAAGCTCAACAAGCAAAGAATCATCATCTCACTCAGTATAAGAAAGAGGAAAGAGGAATGCAATCTTGATAGGAAATAATGCATTAGAACAGTTGCTTGTTTACTCTTATGATGCAGTTGAGCCTAACATCTTGACTCACTAACTTGTTCGAACTCAACAAACAACGACACTAGACGTCGTGCTAACGGGAATTCTTTCGTACCCAAACAACACAAACACAATAAGCGTAAGCGTACCGAACTACAATAAGCTAACAAGCAAGGGCTGCAATAGAAGTAAGCTGCCCGGCGCTGCTATAGTCATTCACTTCTTAAGTCCCGTCAATTTATCTTCGTAACTTATGGCTCTCTCCTCCGGCAACCTCCGTCTTTCATATATCGGGTAGAGGTGAGCTTGCTACTTATGATTTGGAACATAATCCGAATGAAGTGCAAAAGAAAAGAAGATAGCGGCAATTTATAGAAATGGGTAAACAACCTGAAGACTGATAACTGGAATATCGTAAACAACCTGCTGACTGAGAACTCCAAAGAATATAGACCCTTAGCACCCCGCTCCAACCAATAAAGTATTAGCAGTGCTTATGTTGTCGTTGAGAGAAGAAGCTTTTAGGTGAAGTCAAGTTAGGTAAGACAGAATCCAAGAAATGAAAGACGTTAGCACCCCTGAAACAAGGAAATTAAAGACGTTAGCACTGCTGAAACAAGGAAATTAAAGACGTTAGCACTGCTGAAACAAGGAAATTCAATGAAAGACGTTAGCACCCCAACTTTAATAACAACAGAATTATTGCCTTGCTTCTTGTTCCGTTTTGTTGCTTTTCTTGTTCTTTCTTAATTACTTATTCACAACTACCAAAATGCAGTAAGCTAACCTCCAAGTTTGTTCCAGCTTCGTTAGACCTCTTGCTCTGCTCTGAACATCTTCTTGCTATGCCATACTAGAAATTATGCCTCTTTCCTTTACCGCCTTATACTCTTGCTTGGTTTCATTGAAGCGCTACTCACCTGACTTTTGTTCATTACTTTACAGCACTAGCCCCAGTTGACACTAATACCCCTAAAGCGCACAACATAACATTTCATGGCTTTTGTTTCATGCGCATAAGAGATCAATTCCTAATCTCACTCCTTACTTCGGTGAACTCAGCTAGGTATCGCTATCCCAACTTTAATAACAACAGAATTATTGCCTTGCTTCTTGTTCCGTTTTGTTGCTTTTCTTGTTCTTTCTTAATTACTTATTCACAACTACCAAAATGCAGTAAGCTAACCTCCAAGTTTGTTCCAGCTTCGTTAGACCTCTTGCTCTGCTCTGAACATCTTCTTGCTATGCCATACTAGAAATTATGCCTCTTTCCTTTACCGCCTTATACTCTTGCTTGGTTTCATTGAAGCGCTACTCACCTGACTTTTGTTCATTACTTTACAGCACTAGCCCCAGTTGACACTAATACCCCTAAAGCGCACAACATAACATTTCATGGCTTTTGTTTCATGCGCATAAGAGATCAATTCCTAATCTCACTCCTTACTTCGGTGAACTCAGCTAGGTATCGCTATCCCAACTTTAATAACAACAGAATTATTGCCTTGCTTCTTGTTCCGTTTTGTTGCTTTTCTTGTTCTTTCTTAATTACTTATTCACAACTACCAAAATGCAGTAAGCTAACCTCCAAGTTTGTTCCAGCTTCGTTAGACCTCTTGCTCTGCTCTGAACATCTTCTTGCTATGCCATACTAGAAATTATGCCTCTTTCCTTTACCGCCTTATACTCTTGCTTGGTTTCATTGAAGCGCTACTCACCTGACTTTTGTTCATTACTTTACAGCACTAGCCCCAGTTGACACTAATACCCCTAAAGCGCACAACATAACATTTCATGGCTTTTGTTTCATGCGCATAAGAGATCAATTCCTAATCTCACTCCTTACTTCGGTGAACTCAGCTAGGTATCGCTATCCCAACTTTAATAACAACAGAATTATTGCCTTGCTTCTTGTTCCGTTTTGTTGCTTTTCTTGTTCTTTCTTAATTACTTATTCACAACTACCAAAATGCAGTAAGCTAACCTCCAAGTTTGTTCCAGCTTCGTTAGACCTCTTGCTCTGCTCTGAACATCTTCTTGCTATGCCATACTAGAAATTATGCCTCTTTCCTTTACCGCCTTATACTCTTGCTTGGTTTCATTGAAGCGCTACTCACCTGACTTTTGTTCATTACTTTACAGCACTAGCCCCAGTTGACACTAATACCCCTAAAGCGCTACTTTGTTTCATTACTTTACAGCACTAGCCCCAGTTGACACTAATACCCCTAAAGCGCACAACATAACATTTCATGGCTTTGTTTCATGCGCATAAGAGATCAATTCCTAATCTCACTCCTTACTCCTACCTTAAAGTATCAATTATTCCAAGAACAGGGCAGGGCTTCCTTTAAGTTTGAAGTGTTAGAATGGATGCACCCACAGAGATATACGCAGCGCAATAGGAACCTCACTCCTCACTCTAGTAACAAACTCGTTTTCATTGAATAGCACCTTGACTAAATACTAAACTAAGAGCTTGATACTTTTACTTCGAGCTGTAGGCTGAGTAGGCCAGTCGAATTAGATTGATTATGTAACTACGCATGCTTACCAGTAGTTTGAACCGGAAGGAAGCAATGCTCTGTTAGGTTCAACTTCTTCTCGACGTTAACAACCCCATCGTTGAGCCTAGCTGTAGCGCACATTTATTACTCTTTTGGAAACTATAATGAGAGCTCTAACTCTGTCAAGGCCCAATGATCTGACTTATGCGGTAGGAAAGCGGAATGAATCCCCGATTCAGAGCGGAAGACCAGACCAAGGAAAGATCGTAGTGGCAAAGTGCTAATGCATTTCCTACTTTCCTGGTGATAAGAGGGAGTTTGGGCGGCAGTAAAAAGTAGACTGAAGTCGACTATCGCTTCAAAGAGAAAGAGGTCCCCCGGTCGGTCAGATGAATCCAAAGCGGAGTGATTAGAGCTTAGAGTTCACCCTTTCCGAACGAACTGGCAATTCCCGTTGCTTGCGTTGACACGGGCATTCTAAAAGAGATGAGCTTCTATATACGGTCGAACAGAATGAGGCTCGTATTCAGACATTATGATACCTCGAGTGCAAGGGGAAGAGCTTATGGGAGTTTTGTAAGGGCGTCGCAAAGATGCTTTAGTTTCTTTATTTGTTTGATGCTATAGTTTGTTCCTTTCGCTAAGCTGTATTTGTTTGATGCTATAGTTTGCTCCTTTCACATTAAGTGCGCAGAACTCGCTAAGGAAGTAGGCCTCTGTCGAAAGGCCATTATGACTCTTTCTTCTTTTACTTATTTCTCTTCAAATCCAATGGGTTACAATGATTTTTCCCATCAGTCTGTTAACTTTCGACCGCTCCACCACTGAGCTACAACCAGAACCGAATCCCTACAAGCAATAGCTTCTGGAACTTCAAAGAAACTACCCTTAACATCAAGTAAGCCAAGCACAGCACGCAATAGCAACTTAAGAAGGAAGGACAGAAAGAATAGGAACATCCAATCCATATCCCAATTTCCATTAGAAAGACTCTATGGCAAAATGAACTAAAGCGAGTTACTTGTTTGCGCTAACGGGAGTTAAGGAACTCACATTCTATTATTTGGCATGGCATGGCACACTCTTCTCTTTCTTTTCTGCTCGAAGTTAAGTATATCGCTGCTACCCGACTATATTTGCAAGTGAAAGATAAGGACTATTTACTGTTCACTTCCGATGGAGCTGACAGAGTTTCGTCCTTTTGCTCCAATTTCGATTCTATCCTTCCAAGTAGATAATGGAGAAGCATCCTTTAAGTAAAGACAGAAGCTTGGAATATGGCTACACCTCATTCCCATCCGGTAATTCGTCGATTGCAATCCAAGGTGAACTCACACAGGTCAAAGAAAGAGGCAGCTAAGACAAAAGGAGTTCCCCACTGTATTACTGTTTACTCAAGGAGCTAACCACTATAGTAGCATATGATAGAAGAGCGTAAACGAGCATCTTTCTCTCATTCTGATTGCTTCCTCAGGCAATGACAAGACCTAAAAGAAGGGCAAAGTCTGGGCTGGGCCTCTTGGCTTGGCCGGATAAGGATTTAGGAAGAAAAGGAGAGGGACCGTTTGGTGAGAAAAAAAGCGGAATTGGAACTTTCTTTGTGCTTATTGCAGAAAAGGCTGCCTCCCCTTTGCCTCTTATACCCACGCGGAGGTTCATGCCGTGTGTGGATCGTATAGTTGATCTTTCCTGTGATCGAGACTGTGGTCTACGTGTGTGGTACGTGGGCTATCGTCGTTCGGTGCTTGTGTTATGAAATGAACCTTTAACTCCTCCTCACTGTTCATTAGTTGACCAATCGTTGTGTTTGCTTTTCTTTCATTCTCTATTAGATATACAATATTCTATTGAAACCCAGAATATAGATTGGGGTATTTATTATATGAAGTCAAACCCGAAAGGCAGGAAGTAAGATTCGGCTTCCTAATATTGTCCGAGTTGAGACGATGCTTCACCCAGACAGAAGTGTGCAATCCGTAGTCGCGTATTCTATCTATTCCATTCTACTAGGCTGAAGCTTCCGTCCACCTACCATCAGGATTTCCAGCTGCCCCATCTAATGACATTGAGACTGCGACTTAAGTAAGGTAAGGTACCTCGGCTCGGCTGTACAACTTGTAACTCTCTTATCCCGCCTTGCACTTAAGATTTGTTATGTTATTGGCCTGACTTATAGCACTTTGAAAGCCGACTAAGTCTCATGAGTTCCGGAAGGCTAAGGGATCATCGTGTCTATCCATGAGGCTGATGACTGATGTCTGGTGGCCTGGATCACTCTGTATTGCTATCCTACACATCTCCTTTTCTTTGGACAAATAACTATACGGTCAATAAGGTGCTGACAAAGAACTAGACACGGTAAAGAAAGAATCCAACTCAATCAAATGAGATTTGTAGTTGTTGTTCCATATTCCGGATCTTTCAAAGGATAATGAATTGGAACCCAGATATGATAGAGAAAATTAGGAGTGCTAGAAGGCTCTTTCTTCAATATAAGGTGCTAGAAGGCTCTTTCTTCAATGGAAGGTCTCAAAAATCAACTAATACAAATGGAAGGTCTCAAAAATCAACTAATACAAATTATACTAATCATGAGCATAGCGATCTGAAGTGATAGAGCAAATCCATGTCTTATTTTGATGAAGGGACTGGACTTCTCTTTTCTCAGACGATTGGTATCCAAAAGTATTATATGATCCAGAACGAAAAGCGGCTTGAATCACCTTTGAGAATGCCTTGAAAAGCGATCTTTTTAGCACTCTAGGGTGCATAGGGACAGAGATAGCCTATTGAGAGCCAATTGGTTGAAAGAATTAGGCGACGGCATTAATATTCGATGAGAATGCCTTAGCGCTCCGTGTAATTCCGCTCTCAAGTATCGGGAGTGGTGAATTCCATTCATTCGGTCTGTCTCTTATGGCTCTATCGGTCCGGTCATTGTAGCTCAATTATTTCCTCGGGGAAGGGAAGAGCAATTGCCTCCGATTCATCTTCTGTAACTCTGGCTAATGGCCATGAATCACCGATTTGGATCTTTGGTGGAATAAGTTATGGGTTTAACACTAGATTCCCGATCACACACAGCCCATCTCTCCTCCAATGCTGTCTAAATCATATCTTTTCCGGTCCTTCTGCCGAGATATATTTAGAAAGAGAGTTAAGGAGTAGCTCACCCATTTCAGGAAAAATAGAAACCGCGATTACCGCTCTCCACTTGAAGAAAGACGATATGATGGTCGTGCCAGGGAAAAGGTCAAAACTAGTCATGCGATGAAAGTTGCCCGGCTAACTACTACGCTACTACAGTTGCGCGGCAGGAGCCCTTGTTCGAGTTCTCGTGCAGTCTCCTTATTTGCTACAGCGGATACTGATATAAATCGTTGCTTTAGCCGATGCATATGTAGATATTCCATTATTTGTGCTGCATATGTAGATATTCCATTATTTATGCTATTGCTAGTCTTTACTAGTGTATGTATGATTGCTAGTCTTTACAAGTGGGACCGCCGTCGCGAACACAGTGGTCTCTCTCTGACCAGGACCAGGAACCGGATCGACTATTGATATTTACATTATCACAGGAACCGGATCGACTATTGATATTTACATTATCAGGGGTATTCATGGGTTTGCTGTGGATCAACCTCAAAATGGATTCACAGTACTCTATAGGTTTGCATCGCAATGATCCTGACATAAAATAAAAGCTCAATCTATCGGCTTGGCTCACTAACGCACTTAGGAATAAGCCGAACTCAACAAGCGCAACGTTAAGTCACTCGCGTAAGCACAAGAAAACTCCGTTCAAGGACTTTCGAGCAAGCAAAGTGAGGAACAAGACTGAATCTTTGTAGCTGATGTCAACCGTATTCTCATCACTAAGTCCAGAGAAAAGATGATCCATTTTATTTCAATGTGATTTCCATGTGAAGTTCCATTGTTGTAGACACTCGCCTGTTACATCATTAGAGAAGAAAGAGAGTCCGAGAGGAAGGGGTTAAGTGGAAAGGAACTGTGAAAGCTTATTAATATCTTATGCAACTCGATTCAATCGATCAAGGGAAAGAAACAAAGGAACTAAAAGCCTAAGTCAGAAATAACCTCTCTGGAATCCGTCTCTGTTTAGCTCATCGATCGCTTTAATCGGTCGAGCCGAGCTCTCATACAGAATATGTCCACACTTATTAGTCTAGGTCAAAAAGATACTCAAGAAGCAACGAAAGCCTGACTCTGGGCTGGCTGGCCCAACCCTATGATCGAATACCGGAGACGGTACATAGACCTTCAGTGCCTTTACACAGAATTCCTTTGTGGGAGTGAAACTAATAAAAAAGAATTGAATGCTAGTGACTTCGTTATAACTCTCTAACTCCTTAAGCTAGTGTTCTGTTCCTATGCCCTCTGGCCTAATGTGCAATGTCTAGTTCGTAAGGCTGAAGAGAGTTAGCTTTCATAGGTTAATAAGAGCCAGCTAAGTTATGAACCAACTTTCATAGGTTAAGAGCCAAGCCAACAGTAATAAGTGATGAGCGAGCAGTAAGAAAATGCGGAGCCAGGCCAGCGAGTTTAGATGCATATGATTTAGAGCCTACAGAAGCCATTTTGTTAGATTACCTTGTTGTTTCTATTAGTTGTTAGATTACCTTGTTGTTTTCTATTAGTTTTGAGTTAGATTAATGGAAATTGAATTCGCTGAGTTTGCTTTGACGCAATGCATAGAGGTAGGGTTCATACATGACAGAGTAGGTACATAACACAGATTTAACAAGCCGTTGCGCTCTCGCTTATTGGAGTAAGCAGTCAGAGGACAGGAGTGTTTTTACTATAGTTTATTTTGGATGGATTTCTATATTAGTCTAGTCACGCTCTCAAACTCATACTTATAGTCTAGTCACGCTCTCAAACTCATATGATCCACTACATTCTATTCCTTTGGAGTTAGCCTACTGAACCAAGTCTTCCTTATTTGTTGACCTACTGACCAAAGTCTGATATTACCGATAGACTAATGAATGTCTATAATCCTATATTTAATGAAATGGTCTAAAATCCGATATTCTTAAAGGAAGTAGCCAACCCATTTCACAGCAGTCAGCTGTCTTGTTACTATTTCTCTTTACTTTGCATATGAAGATCTCATTTCCTTTGGCTTTGTGCATATGAGGATCTAATTGGGGGAGCTCTCATTTGATACTTAACCTTGAAACAAACTGCTTAACCAACGCGGAGGCAGAGCTAGCTTCTTTATACTCACAAGAGCAGCTATTATATGCTTAACCGACGCAGAAGGCTTCTTTATCTCAGCCTCACTGCTTTGCTTACCGCATCGAACTGACTTAAGTGACTGATTGACTTAGCGCGCATTATTAAGTTGGGCCATAAGAGTACAACTCGGGGGGAGAGCTACGGAAGGTCATAATCTCGGTAAAAGCAAGGAATAGTGGAGTGTTTCTTAGTTCCAGAGGTCTTCTTACTAATTAGTTAACGCCCCAAAGGAAAGAGAACCAGCTACAGGAGCAAGCCCATAGAAAGGAATGAAAATAGAAAAGAAAAAGAAGTGACAACGCAGTGGAAGGGAATGAATAGCTAATAATGAAGTAATAAGGCTGTGGAATGAATAGAAAATAAGCAGTTAGCTTTGGGGTTTACTATGATTACATCATGGATGGGTACACACCTATAGAATATTCTTTGGCAGCAGTAAGAACTCGCTAACGCTATAATGACTCCGTTAACTTAATATTATATTAGATTATATATTTAACTAAGCTTGCTTGTTCAGTGCTTTGTTAGTGTGCGAAAGAACAAGTAAGACGGGCAAGAAAGGGTGCCGTGCCCTCCATTCTATTCCATAAGTCAGTCCGTTTTAGAGTCATAAGTCCGTTTGTTTGTAAAAGGATACTATATTCTATCAGGTGTGTGCTCGGTGGATTCCATTCCATTGTTGAGCTTAGAGTTAGAGTAAGGAAGCTTAAGGTTGAGCAACGAGTAAGCAGTAAGCAGTGGTTTTAGGGGCCTGAACAGTGTAATGCAGCTAGTAAATAAACAGTATCTTTATTGGAGTGGAGTAAACCGATAGTAATATGTGAACGCGGAGAAAGAAAGAGTTCTAGCTTAAGCAAAGGAACAAGATTAGAAGCAAGGGAAATCCATATAGTACTATACAATCCATTAAGTACTATACATATAGGTTCGGTGCTTGTGTATAGGTTCGGTGCTTGTGTATAGGTTCGGTGCTTGTGTATAGGTTCGGTGCTTGTGTATAGGTTCGGTGCTTGTGTATAGGTTCGGTGCTTGTGTATAGGTTCGGTGCTTGTGTATAGGTTCGGTGCTTGTGTATAGGTTCGGTGCTTGTGTATAGGTTCGGTGCTTGTGTATAGGTTCGGTGCTTGTGTATAGGTTCGGTGCTTGTGTATAGGTTCGGTGCTTGTGTATAGGTTCGGTGCTTGTGTATAGGTTCGGTGCTTGTGTATAGGTTCGGTGCTTGTGTATAGGTTCGGTGCTTGTGTATAGGTTCGGTGCTTGTGTATAGGTTCGGTGCTTGTGTATAGGTTCGGTGCTTGTGTATAGGTTCGGTGCTTGTGTATAGGTTCGGTGCTTGTGTATAGGTTCGGTGCTTGTGTATAGGTTCGGTGCTTGTGTATAGGTTCGGTGCTTGTGTATAGGTTCGGTGCTTGTGTATAGGTTCGGTGCTTGTGTATAGGTTCGGTGCTTGTGTATAGGTTCGGTGCTTGTGTATAGGTTCGGTGCTTGTGTATAGGTTCGGTGCTTGTGTATAGGTTCGGTGCTTGTGTATAGGTTCGGTGCTTGTGTATAGGTTCGGTGCTTGTGTATAGGTTCGGTGCTTGTGTATAGGTTCGGTGCTTGTGTATAGGTTCGGTGCTTGTGTATAGGTTCGGTGCTTGTGTATAGGTTCGGTGCTTGTGTATAGGTTCGGTGCTTGTGTATAGGTTCGGTGCTTGTGTATAGGTTCGGTGCTTGTGTATAGGTTCGGTGCTTGTGTATAGGTTCGGTGCTTGTGTATAGGTTCGGTGCTTGTGTATAGGTTCGGTGCTTGTGTATAGGTTCGGTGCTTGTGTATAGGTTCGGTGCTTGTGTATAGGTTCGGTGCTTGTGTATAGGTTCGGTGCTTGTGTATAGGTTCGGTGCTTGTGTATAGGTTCGGTGCTTGTGTATAGGTTCGGTGCTTGTGTATAGGTTCGGTGCTTGTGTATAGGTTCGGTGCTTGTGTATAGGTTCGGTGCTTGTGTATAGGTTCGGTGCTTGTGTATAGGTTCGGTGCTTGTGTATAGGTTCGGTGCTTGTGTATAGGTTCGGTGCTTGTGTATAGGTTCGGTGCTTGTGTATAGGTTCGGTGCTTGTGTATAGGTTCGGTGCTTGTGTATAGGTTCGGTGCTTGTGTATAGGTTCGGTGCTTGTGTATAGGTTCGGTGCTTGTGTATAGGTTCGGTGCTTGTGTATAGGTTCGGTGCTTGTGTATAGGTTCGGTGCTTGTGTATAGGTTCGGTGCTTGTGTATAGGTTCGGTGCTTGTGTATAGGTTCGGTGCTTGTGTATAGGTTCGGTGCTTGTGTATAGGTTCGGTGCTTGTGTATAGGTTCGGTGCTTGTGAATAGTGGAGTGTTTCTTAGTTCCAGAGGTCTTCTTACTAATTAGTTAACGCCCCAAAGGAAAGAGAACCAGCTACAGGAGCAAGCCCATAGAAAGGAATGAAAATAGAAAAGAAAAAGAAGTGACAACGCAGTGGAAGGGAATGAATAGCTAATAATGAAGTAATAAGGCTGTGGAATGAATAGAAAATAAGCAGTTAGCTTTGGGGTTTACTATGATTACATCATGGATGGGTACACACCTATAGAATATTCTTTGAGGCAGCAGTAAGAACTCGCTAACGCTATAATGACTCCGTTAACTTAATATTATATTAGATTATATATTTAACTAAGCTTGCTTGTTCAGTGCTTTGTTAGTGTGCGAAAGAACAAGTAAGACGGGCAAGAAAGGGTGCCGTGCCCTCCATTCTATTCCATAAGTCAGTCCGTTTTAGAGTCATAAGTCCGTTTGTTTGTAAAAGGATACTATATTCTATCAGGTGTGTGCTCGGTGGATTCCATTCCATTGTTGAGCTTAGAGTTAGAGTAAGGAAGCTTAAGGTTGAGCAACGAGTAAGCAGTAAGCAGTGGTTTTAGGGGCCTGAACAGTGTAATGCAGCTAGTAAATAAACAGTATCTTTATTGGAGTGGAGTAAACCGATAGTAATATGTGAACGCGGAGAAAGAAAGAGTTCTAGCTTAAGCAAAGGAACAAGATTAGAAGCAAGGGAAATCCATTCTTTCTATACGAGAGAGTCTAGCGCAATGGAACAAACAAGTAAACAACAAGAAGCAATTGGATTGGAATGGAATTCCATGTTGTACCTGAACCTGAGTCTAGCCTTCAACAAGCAAAGCAAAGAATATCCTTCCTATCTTGCTACCCATATAGGTGCTGAAACAAAACTGCTTACTGAAACAAAACTGCTTAACCAACGCGGAGGCCAGAGCCTAGCTTCTTTATACTCACAAGAGCAGCTATTATATGCTTAACCGACGCAGAAGGCTTCTTTATCTCAGCCTCACTGCTTTGCTTACCGCATCGAACTGACTTAAGTGACTGATTGACTTAGCGCGCATTATTAAGTTGGGCCATAAGAGTACAACTCGGGGGGAGAGCTACGGAAGGTCATAATCTCGGTAAAAGCAAGGAATAGTGGAGTGTTTCTTAGTTCCAGAGGTCTTCTTACTAATTAGTTAACGCCCCAAAGGAAAGAGAACCAGCTACAGGAGCAAGCCCATAGAAAGGAATGAAAATAGAAAAGAAAAAGAAGTGACAACGCAGTGGAAGGGAATGAATAGCTAATAATGAAGTAATAAGGCTGTGGAATGAATAGAAAATAAGCAGTTAGCTTTGGGGTTTACTATGATTACATCATGGATGGGTACACACCTATAGAATATTCTTTGAGGCAGCAGTAAGAACTCGCTAACGTATAATGACTCCGTTAACTTAATATTATATTAGATTATATATTTAACTAAGCTTGCTTGTTCAGTGCTTTGTTAGTGTGCGAAAGAACAAGTAAGACGGGCAAGAAAGGGTGCCGTGCCCTCCATTCTATTCCATAAGTCAGTCCGTTTTAGAGTCATAAGTCCGTTTGTTTGTAAAAGGATACTATATTCTATCAGGTGTGTGCTCGGTGGATTCCATTCCATTGTTGAGCTTAGAGTTAGAGTAAGGAAGCTTAAGGTTGAGCAACGAGTAAGCAGTAAGCAGTGGTTTAGGGGCCTGAACAGTGTAATGCAGCTAGTAAATAAACAGTATCTTATTGGAGTGGAGTTAAACCGATAGTAATATGTGAACGCGGAGAAAGAAAGAGTTCTAGCTTAAGCAAAGAACAAGATTAGAAGCAAGGGAAATCCATTCTTTCTATACGAGAGAGTCTAGCGCAATGGAACAAACAAGTAAACAACAAGAAGCAATTGGATTGGAATGGAATTCCATGTTGTACCTGAACCTGAGTCTAGCCTTCAACAAGCAAAGCAAAGAATAGTTATCGGGCAGATAGGGATCCCAGAGGGGGGAGTGTTGTTAATATCTCTTACTGTTCACATTAAGCAGTGTTGTTAATATCTCTTACTGTTCACATTAAGCAGTGTTGTTAATATCTCTTACTGTTCACATTAAGCAGTGTTGTTAATATCTCTTACTGTTCACATTAAGCAGTGTTGTTAATATCTCTTACTGTTCACATTAAGCAGTGTTGTTAATATCTCTTACTGTTCACATTAAGCAGTGTTGTTAATATCTCTTACTGTTCACATTAAGCAGTGTTGTTAATATCTCTTACTGTTCACATTAAGCAGTGTTGTTAATATCTCTTACTGTTCACATTAAGCAGTGTTGTTAATATCTCTTACTGTTCACATTAAGCAGTGTTGTTAATATCTCTTACTGTTCACATTAAGCAGTGTTGTTAATATCTCTTACTGTTCACATTAAGCAGTGTTGTTAATATCTCTTACTGTTCACATTAAGCAGTGTTGTTAATATCTCTTACTGTTCACATTAAGCAGTGTTGTTAATATCTCTTACTGTTCACATTAAGCAGTGTTGTTAATATCTCTTACTGTTCACATTAAGCAGTGTTGTTAATATCTCTTACTGTTCACATTAAGCAGTGTTGTTAATATCTCTTACTGTTCACATTAAGCAGTGTTGTTAATATCTCTTACTGTTCACATTAAGCAGTGTTGTTAATATCTCTTACTGTTCACATTAAGCAGTGTTGTTAATATCTCTTACTGTTCACATTAAGCAGTGTTGTTAATATCTCTTACTGTTCACATTAAGCAGTGTTGTTAATATCTCTTACTGTTCACATTAAGCAGTGTTGTTAATATCTCTTACTGTTCACATTAAGCAGTGTTGTTAATATCTCTTACTGTTCACATTAAGCAGTGTTGTTAATATCTCTTACTGTTCACATTAAGCAGTGTTGTTAATATCTCTTACTGTTCACATTAAGCAGTGTTGTTAATATCTCTTACTGTTCACATTAAGCAGTGTTGTTAATATCTCTTACTGTTCACATTAAGCAGTGTTGTTAATATCTCTTACTGTTCACATTAAGCAGTGTTGTTAATATCTCTTACTGTTCACATTAAGCAGTGTTGTTAATATCTCTTACTGTTCACATTAAGCAGTGTTGTTAATATCTCTTACTGTTCACATTAAGCAGTGTTGTTAATATCTCTTACTGTTCACATTAAGCAGTGTTGTTAATATCTCTTACTGTTCACATTAAGCAGTGTTGTTAATATCTCTTACTGTTCACATTAAGCAGTGTTGTTAATATCTCTTACTGTTCACATTAAGCAGTGTTGTTAATATCTCTTACTGTTCACATTAAGCAGTGTTGTTAATATCTCTTACTGTTCACATTAAGCAGTGTTGTTAATATCTCTTACTGTTCACATTAAGCAGTGTTGTTAATATCTCTTACTGTTCACATTAAGCAGTGTTGTTAATATCTCTTACTGTTCACATTAAGCAGTGTTGTTAATCTCTCACATCTAATATCATTGAAGAATAAGACAACTCATATAAACGACTCTATGAAACTACAAACATAAGCACTTAGGCGACAGCTTCGGAACATTGCTTGTTTGAATTGAATTGAGCGGGCCAGAGATATATCATTGATGAAACAAACTAAGGACTTATTCTTAATCATATATAAGTACACAACATCTTTAGAGAATGGAATAAGATTACTGACTTTTTAATATGAAATACGAGCGGACTGATCGCATTCTTCTTAAAAGTATGGGGTTGTGTTGTGGGCTCCTTTATTTCGCATAAACCTTTCTTTCTGTACCTCGAATTGAATCAATCAAATCAACCTTTCTTTCTGGATCGCAATAAAGAGTCAACAATTCCTATTTACAGTCAAAATAGACCAAGTATGGGGAGGCGGGGATAGACCTTATTCGAACCTTGAGCCTAAGGCCGGTGCCCGGGATAGCCCTTTCTGGGAACCCTGAGCCTAAGGCCGGTGCTCGAAGTGGGTAGTAGTAGTATGTATCAAAGAGAAGCGGAACAACGAGTACCATATATCATAAGATATTATCGACGAAGCAATGCGTCACCAAAAGAACCATTCCACTGCTGGCCGCTTTGCCTTTGATTATAGGTATTCGACACCTGGTTGCGTAGACCGAAAAAGAGTCCAGTCCGGGAGCGAGCCTTTCAATTAATAGTAAAAGTAACTACTAGCCAAGTCGACGTAGACAGACAGCGCTGCCTACACGCTCGCTTCTGAGGTAGCCATTTGACCATCAAGGCTTCTTTCAAAGTAAAGCGTATTCCACATGCATTAATATTATAGCTATACTTATTTAGAAGAGAGTCCTCCGTCAGGTTATGTATATTAGAGTCCTCTGTTCGGTTATGTATATTATAGAAGAAGTTACTCATATTCCTAAGAAATGGTAGATTGAGGAGATGCCTCCATAGAGAAAAGTATCAAAAAGACACATGTGATAGATAAAGTAACAAAGATAGAAGAACAAAGATAGAAGTATCAAAAGAAACATGTTATAGATAAAGTCACAAAGAGAAATAAGCTACGGAACAAGCGAAAAAACACCTACTATACTGTGATTACAACAGTGCACCAACCAGAGAAGAATGTACTCCGGCTAAGCGTTAGTGCGCCCGAAACTCAAAAGAGCATACCCTGCTAGCAAACTAAAGCATCAAAGGAAAAGAGAAGAGAAACCTGTGCCTAATTTCGTTTTCAAGTAAACAATGAGTTTTGGAGTCCGCACAAGTAAGGTTATAATAGAGATGACATTTGTTGTGCAATAAGAAGAAAATGAAGAAGAATATGAATTAAGAAGAAAATTAAGAAGAATATGAATTAATATGGGACAGCTTCACACTAACCCTACTGTACTGCTCCTCCCATACTATATTGATTTGCTCGTATAAAGAGCATAGGCAGCGGAACACTGATCCTAAAGCGACCTTACTATATTGATTGCTCGTATCAATAGCATAGGTAGCAATTCACTTTACTCAGAATACAAACAAATAGGGATGTTACTTAACGAACACTTAGAGAATCAAAACCCAGATACATGGGAATGAAAACCTAAACTAACAGCCTATAATCAATCAGCAGAAGCAATGCGGTTTGTTTACTATACTTTATATCATATATGCTACTTCTGTCTTTCAAGTTTCTGTCCCACTGTTGTTGCTTCAAAAGTGTCTCATCTGCGTATCTCATTAAGTATCAAGTTCCTTCAACATAAATTACCTTCCTTTTTAGTGAGCTTTCGTCGCGCGTGAGCTTATTGGCGCAGTTAGAGCCTGCAGTAAACAGTGTGGAGAGTGACTTTCTTCAAGAAGTAAGTAAGTAAGAACAAGCAAACTGTTATGTGACCGCGTTTCTATCCCATCCCATATGCAAGATAGATGATTTTCCTCCATTCCTATAACACGCAATATTCGTGAGCTCGAGCAAGCTATGTATTGTTCCGTTCCCCTTATTACGTTGTGCTAACCCGAGTTCCATGCTGGTAAGGCGAGAAAGAAGCTCCGTAAGCAAGACAAGAGGGCTATGCTATGTTATTAAAGAAGAAATCATTTCAAAGGGGGGTAACAGGGCCCAAAAGGTGGTGTCAAGTCGTTACACAACTCTCCCTACAACTACTACAAAAGCTACTGCGCGGTTAACAACGCGTGAAACACTCTTCTCTTCCTGGGGTCCTTACCATAACGCTAGCCTTCCTTATGATCCAGGATCCAACTCCTTTACCCACGCCCCGATCAAATCCGTCAATGGGAAGGAAGGGCCGTGGCACGCACGCGTCCAATTAGGTACTTTAGAAAGAAATGGATTTCGGATGGGATAGAAAAAGTCCTCAAAAGATAGAATGACCCTTCCTTATTTGAGCGAAGAATCAAAATATTCCAACTCATCAACTCGGATCAAAGCATTTCCACAAGAATCGACACAATACGCCTGGTCTATTATCGAATGGATAAAAGAGTGTCGCTATTGATAGAAAGACAACTTGTTCGAACTGCTTTCTTCCTCCGCTTTCTATTTAGGATAGGAGAGGGATTCCATTTAGATAAATAATAGGAGTATCCACTATTATAAGAGAAAAGAAAAGGAAGTAGTTAAGAGCTTATGGATAAGAGAAGGATGTGAGTCTCAACGATTCTCAATTCTAAGAGAAGGAGGTCGTTAACAGCTTATGGATAAGAGAAAGAAGGAGGTCGTGAAGAAAGAGCTTATTTTGATAAAAGGAGTGCTTAAGAGCTTATGGCTAAGAGAAGGAAGTGCTCTATGAGGTCTGATCGGGCTGTAGGCTTCTGTAGTCTAGTAGTTTAGGAGCTTGGCCTGGCTTAGGGAGAGAGATAGGGTCCATCCTTCCTATCAACAGTGCTAGAGGCTGGAAGCGGTTCTGCATGGGGATCTCGAAGGATCCAGAGCTTACACTAGGTATTCTTTGCTGTTGGTTGGCCTGGCCGGGACTTTCAACAAACCAATACTTACGGAGTTAACCTTTTCTTTCTCACTTATTGAACTTATTCATTGAGTGCAAGAGTCGGATATGGGTGATTCATTTGATGTTAATTCTTTGTTTACCGAAGACTGGCAATGAAGATGGGTAGCATAGCATCAGACTGACAAGAATAATCATATAGGTTAGGTCGCTTCCCACTCAACCTACAGCTCCCCTACCATAATTGCCGCCAATAACTTAAGTTGTTCTTGTTCCTGCTCCCCAGATCTTGAAACTGCTCTTCTTGGGGAGCTCACACTCGGACCTAGGCCAAGTCGTTAAGGTTGTCAGAGATACATTTTGAAACCTCATTTGTAGGTAACCATCATGTCTCAAGCCCCAGTCAGTGTGGGTAACCCTCTCAATAACAATAACACAGCGAAACTCCCATTTTAACCACAGGAGACCTTTGATCCATTTGGCCCCCAACCAACACCCTCTATGTCTTCGTAGCATCAATCTCAGCTCTCGCAGAATATCCGTGTCTTTCAGTGGATTTCGGTGGTCTTAGAGTTAGTAAGTTGCAGGAGTGTCAGCGTTCTTTCAATCCGGTTCAAGAGGGGCTGGTTTCAAAAGTTCTCCATCCCGGAGCGATAAAGTGGATTGGCTCACCGGGGCGTCAACAAGGCCTTTCTTTTGGCGAACATAAATCAACTAGTCTACAACACTTGTATCTCGAATGCCTACAGCGGGACAGAGCAACTCGAAGTTTCAGTAAAGTGTTCTAATTACACCAGTTTGATTATGAAAGTCAAAAACCAAGATGAAGGAGTTCCCATTTCGGGGCGATAACTATGAGAAGATGGGATTTGGCTATTGGGGCTGAGGACCTGATGTCGCCTTATCTCATGTACTTGCTCAATAGAGCGGGCATCACGGCTACTTTTTGATCTTCCATGAGTCCTAAAAAGGGGAGAAGAGTCAACTGCCGCAGAATGTACCACGCCCATCCTAATTTCTGCTTGTTAGTATAGGTTCGATCTAACATATCGGTATCAAGTTTCTTTGCTTACTTACGACACCAGATTCCATGGAATCCCTTACAAGCCTTTCAAAGGTGCGATTCCTTCCCTCTTTCTATTCTAGCCCTTGAAGTCCACCAGCAACGGAGTCGCGAAAAGAGCTTTATTCCCAGACTTATTCCTTTCTTTTTGAGGCTTTCTAGCCAAGTCCACACTAGAAAAGGATTCGTGAACAAGAGCAGCGGAAATGGAATAGCTTTTTCTCCAATTGACCGTTCGCTCCCCGTCTTTATTATTAGGATAGAAAGAGTTGGGTCGGGGACTCGATTGCTATTGCGCTTATTCCTCCCACTTTGGATACCCTACCTTTGGAGATTCTGAACTTTATCAGGATGGAAAGTGAAGCAAGAGCTCCATCCCGGGGGCATGGCGGAAAGTCACACCGCTCACTAATCCAATGCTACCCACGTTAATGCTTTCAAAGCGATGAGTCGTTTACAGGAGAAGTACCGACTTATTACCTTTCTCTACGCTCGTGTCTCTTATGAAGCAAAGGATTAGCGGCAAGGAAGGGGCCCTTGCTCCTCTTTGCTAGAAGGAGCATTCTGCGAGAAGAAAAAGGAAGTGAGAGCACCAGGTGCTCGAAGAGCAGATAGGTTGTTCAAGTTCAGAAGAAGAGGCTCTTTGTACTGCTATTATATTAGCCTTATCACAAGCAGCTAAAAGAACAGCAATAGTTTTAGTACGAGTAAGGTAGCAAAATGGTCAAAGGAATATGCCAAGAATTTGATGCTAGTCTCTAAGCGAGCATCCGAAGAATGCCTAGAGGGGGAGCGTCCTCTATCCTTGAATTCGAATCATTGAGACTCTTCCTTGACGGGGCTGAAAATACTCCATTTATCAATTACTTATTGCATTACACACCATGTGTTGCTAAAGGAGCGGTGTAAGAATCACTATCTCGCTGGTCTGTCCCCCTAGAGTATATGTATGGTTTCCGGTATGCATGGCATATATAAAGAAAGAAGGCGGGCTCACAAGAATAGGAATCATTTCCTGCGGTTCAATTCATTGATTCATCTATCTATCGGATTTATTGCTCAAGCCCTTTCCTACGCTTTCATATTGGTTTGGAATTCCGACTTTGTTTGGAGAGTCCGCAAGCCGAGTCCCCTTTGTTCCCTTTGGCTGGTAATCACATCGGCCATAACGTGGTCTATCACCTCGCCTCGGTTGGGGAGAATATGGGTTCGAATCCTTTATAGGAAGGGAAGGGTTGATCGTACAATAAATAGAACAAACCAGAAAAGAATGTGAACAATCCATATTCGTGATGCAAGCATTGCTGTATTAGATCAAAAGGTATTTTCTTAACTCACCTAGCTACAAGGATGGGACTATATAATATTGAAACCACAAATGTCAAACCGAAAACTCAAAGGAAAAGAACATACCTCGATGCTGCTGAAGAAAGCAAATGACCAGATAATGGGGATTCCCCCTTGCCTATACCCCATCAGAGAACTGGGGCCCCTACTGGCTATTAGTAAGATCGGGTAAAAACCTCCTAATTTAATGACACGAAATAAGAAAAAAGGCCTTCTCTTTCATACTAATGGAAAGTGCAAATCATTAACTCCTCCACTAAAGAACTACTGGAATGGTAATCCACTGAGCTAGCCTCCCGTTATGCGCCAATGCTGGAACTGGACCGTTGACCGGCTCGACCGATTGATCCATTAGAACGCAAAGAGAGGAGATTTACAAGGGGGGGAAGCGCTGCGGTATCGAACAAGAAGAGAAGAGCAGGAAGGGCAGTAGGACGGTAGGAAAGTTTAGCTCACCGCCTCGCAGCGAAAAGTCTCGAAAGAATGAAAGAAGGAACTTTAACCCGAAGAAGCCCAGCCGCAAAAGAAAGATATTCCAAATCGTTATTACTTTATCGATTGTTAATAAAAGTGGAAGGCCCATACCTTTTTAGCAAAGGTCAAGCATACAGATGATAGATAAAGATCAAGCAGAACAGCAGAATAGCACACGACCGTGTTAATTATAGCGATTCCTTCAGATCCTAGATAATTACCTTTCTATAAATGGAGATAATCCACTCGTAGAGATTGATACCTTCTCGTCAGACCGTTTACACACCTTCTCGGGCAAGGTTCACTTTCCTACCAACTCCGACAACCCCAGACGGGGACACCACCATCACACCCGAACAAGGATCTATTTTCTTTTTCAGCAATAGGGAATGGAATCACTTTCTACGTCTGTATTACTAAGAATCTTCCTGAGATCTACCCTATGAGTGGTCTTTTCAAGGGAACGCTTACTCCGCTCCGGATATATCCGATGTATCTCCGAATAGGTCTTGATTGATTTCTTGATTGATTTCTTGATTGATTTCTTGATTGATTTCTTGATTGATTTCTTGATTGATTTCTTGATTGATTTCTTGATTGATTTCTTGATTGATTTCTTGATTGATTTCTTGATTGATTTCTTGATTGATTTCTTGATTGATTTCTTGATTGATTTCTTGATTGATTTCTTGATTGATTTCTTGATTGATTTCTTGATTGATTTCTTGATTGATTTCTTGATTGATTTCTTGATTGATTTCTTGATTGATTTCTTGATTGATTTCTTGATTGATTTCTTGATTGATTTCTTGATTGATTTCTTGATTGATTTCTTGATTGATTTCTTGATTGATTTCTTGATTGATTTCTTGATTGATTTCTTGATTGATTTCTTGATTGATTTCTTGATTGATTTCTTGATTGATTTCTTGATTGATTTCTTGATTGATTTCTTGATTGATTTCTTGATTGATTTCTTGATTGATTTCTTGATTGATTTCTTGATTGATTTCTTGATTGATTTCTTGATTGATTTCTTGATTGATTTCTTGATTGATTTCTTGATTGATTTCTTGATTGATTTCTTGATTGATTTCTTGATTGATTTCTTGATTGATTTCTTGATTGATTTCTTGATTGATTTCTTGATTGATTTCTTGATTGATTTCTTGATTGATTTCTTGATTGATTTCTTGATTGATTTCTTGATTGATTTCTTGATTGATTTCTTGATTGATTTCTTGATTGATTTCTTGATTGATTTCTTGATTGATTTCTTGATTGATTTCTTGATTGATTTCTTGATTGATTTCTTGATTGATTTCTTGATTGATTTCTTGATTGATTTCTTGATTGATTTCTTGATTGATTTCTTGATTGATTTCTTGATTGATTTCTTGATTGATTTCTTGATTGATTTCTTGATTGATTTCTTGATTGATTTCTTGATTGATTTCTTGATTGATTTCTTGATTGATTTCTTGATTGATTTCTTGATTGATTTCTTGATTGATTTCTTGATTGATTTCTTGATTGATTTCTTGATTGATTTCTTGATTGATTTCTTGATTGATTTCTTGATTGATTTCTTGATTGATTTCTTGATTGATTTCTTGATTGATTTCTTGATTGATTTCTTGATTGATTTCTTGATTGATTTCTTGATTGATTTCTTGATTGATTTCTTGATTGATTTCTTGATTGATTTCTTGATTGATTTCTTGATTGATTTCTTGATTGATTTCTTGATTGATTTCTTGATTGATTTCTTGATTGATTTCTTGATTGATTTCTTGATTGATTTCTTGATTGATTTCTTGATTGATTTCTTGATTGATTTCTTGATTGATTTCTTGATTGATTTCTTGATTGATTTCTTGATTGATTTCTTGATTGATTTCTTGATTGATTTCTTGATTGATTTCTTGATTGATTTCTTGATTGATTTCTTGATTGATTTCTTGATTGATTTCTTGATTGATTTCTTGATTGATTTCTTGATTGATTTCTTGATTGATTTCTTGATTGATTTCTTGATTGATTTCTTGATTGATTTCTTGATTGATTTCTTGATTGATTTCTTGATTGATTTCTTGATTGATTTCTTGATTGATTTCTTGATTGATTTCTTGATTGATTTCTTGATTGATTTCTTGATTGATTTCTTGATTGATTTCTTGATTGATTTCTTGATTGATTTCTTGATTGATTTCTTGATTGATTTCTTGATTGATTTCTTGATTGATTTCTTGATTGATTTCTTGATTGATTTCTTGATTGATTTCTTGATTGATTTCTTGATTGATTTCTTGATTGATTTCTTGATTGATTTCTTGATTGATTTCTTGATTGATTTCTTGATTGATTTCTTGATTGATTTCTTGATTGATTTCTTGATTGATTTCTTGATTGATTGATTTCTTGATTGATTTCTTGATTTCTTTCTTTCGAGTAATTAATAGCACTTTATTGTTAGGGGTTGGGATAGATAGTTAGGTCTCTCGGGTCAGAAGCCGTTCGGGGACAGAGCAATCTAGACGAGAGAATAAAATAGTCCGAATTGTATTGAGTGAAAAGAGTCTGCATTGATTCCTAGTTCTATTGCAAGGGAGTTTCAGTTACTCGCAGGGGCGGGGCACGATTGGTAGAATCGAGTCGAGTCTTATAGCGAATTCTCGCACCAGCTAACCGAAACTAGATGTTAGGGTTTGTATCTGAGAACTAGATTAAGAGAATTATGACGTAGGATTCTACTCGGGGCACACTTGTTAGCTACAGGTTCGATTTGCGGTCGTGAGACAGAGGTCAGAGGCTACTTGTTCGAAGAGGTTGTTAATATCTCTTCTTCTCGATAAGTTCCGATTGCCGCGTTGGGTATGCTTTCATAAGGGCAGTTTGTTTTCATGCTTAGTTCGTTTTTCGGTTCTCGTGGGGTAACGCAGGATTGGCGCATCTACAAGTTTCGAGTGTGCTCGGGCAAGTGGGCTAACCAGAACGGACTAGTCACGGTCTTTTTCCGTCAGTAAGGGGAATGTCACTCTTGTTTGTTTGATCCCTTTCGCAAAGGTGGTAGATAGCTCAGAGTTTCTACTATGGCTATTTGGATGAATAAGGAACTATGGTAATTCTAAGAGTGAGTCGAATCAGGCGCGGCAGCCAAGGCTT
This sequence comes from Musa balbisiana, assembly GCA_004837865.1. NCBI lineage: Eukaryota > Viridiplantae > Streptophyta > Magnoliopsida > Zingiberales > Musaceae > Musa > Musa balbisiana. Next base: position 2,334 of record PYDT01002418.1, on the reverse strand, counting down.
TTATGCCACCGTTCAGTCCTTCCTTCCTAATAATAATACTATGAAATCCTTGAAATGGAGAAATCCGAAATGGAATTCATTGCACTACTTATGTTATATAGGAATAGGAACCTATAACGTATTACTCTCTTGGGGCGGCTGGCTTCAAAACTGACTTGAGACTTGGATTTGGCTTCATTTCCATGGCACCCTATCTGCCGAACCTTCACCTTCAAGCAACTGTCCACTCGACTCTCGCAACGCGCTAACGCTCACTTCTCACTTTACGGGTGTAAGTTGTGCATTAGCTTACTTTACGCTTTCTGGGGTGCGCCTATGTTATGAGTTCAACAATGAATATGGAGTTCGGGTTTTTTCTAGTTTTCTTTTGGCATTGATTTCTTGATTGATTGATTTCTTGATTGATTGATTTCTTGATTGATTGATTTCTTGATTGATTGATTTCTTGATTGATTTCTTGATTGATTTCTTGATTGATTGATTTCTTGATTGATTGATTTCTTGATTGATTGATTTCTTGATTGATTGATTTCTTGATTGATTGATTGATTTCTTGATTGATTGATTTCTTGATTGATTGATTTCTTGATTGATTGATTTCTTGATTGATTGATTTCTTGATTGATTGATTTCTTGATTGATTGATTTCTTGATTGATTGATTTCTTGATTGATTGATTTCTTGATTGATTGATTTCTTGATTGATTGATTTCTTGATTGATTGATTTCTTGATTGATTGATTGATTTCTTGATTGATTGATTTCTTGATTGATTGATTTCTTGATTGATTGATTTCTTGATTGATTGATTTCTTGATTGATTGATTTCTTGATTGATTGATTGATTTCTTGATTGATTGATTTCTTGATTGATTGATTTCTTGATTGATTGATTTCTTGATTGATTGATTGATTTCTTGATTGATTGATTTCTTGATTGATTGATTTCTTGATTGATTGATTTCTTGATTGATTTCTTGATTGATTGATTGATTTCTTGATTGATTTCTTGATTGATTTCTTGATTGATTGATTGATTTCTTGATTGATTGATTTCTTGATTGATTTCTTGATTGATTGATTTCTTGATTGATTGATTTCTTGATTGATTGATTTCTTGATTGATTTCTTGATTGATTGATTTCTTGATTGATTGATTTCTTGATTGATTGATTTCTTGATTGATTGATTTCTTGATTGATTGATTTCTTGATTGATTTCTTGATTGATTGATTTCTTGATTGATTGATTTCTTGATTGATTGATTTCTTGATTGATTGATTTCTTGATTGATTGATTTCTTGATTGATTGATTTCTTGATTGATTGATTTCTTGATTGATTGATTTCTTGATTGATTGATTGATTTCTTGATTGATTGATTTCTTGATTGATTGATTTCTTGATTGATTGATTTCTTGATTGATTGATTTCTTGATTGATTGATTGATTTCTTGATTGATTGATTTCTTGATTGATTGATTTCTTGATTGATTGATTTCTTGATTGATTGATTTCTTGATTTCTTTCTTTCGAGTAATTAATAGCACTTTATTGTTAGGGGTTGGGATAGATAGTTAGGTCTCTCGGGTCAGAAGCCGTTCGGGGACAGAGCAATCTAGACGAGAGAATAAAATAGTCCGAATTGTATTGAGTGAAAAGAGTCTGCATTGATTCCTAGTTCTATTGCAAGGGAGTTTCAGTTACTCGCAGGGGCGGGGCACGATTGGTAGAATCGAGTCGAGTCTTATAGCGAATTCTCGCACCAGCTAACCGAAACTAGATGTTAGGGTTTGTATCTGAGAACTAGATTAAGAATTATCAGAAAACATAGAGCATCATCTCAAGAAGTGATCAGGGTCAACTATTTACCATTCTTGGATTCTCCAGGAGGACCATTAACCCACATCATTCCTATCCGTATGCAAATATCTATTTAATCCTTAACTTTGAAGCCGATTTTATGAAAGCTGTCTACCCCCCACTTTTTTCATTTGTGTACCGAACATTATTAAAGTCACCAAGAAAATCCAAGTACATTAAACATTCATCTGCAATGTTAGTTAGATCAAACCATTGTGTATTTCTTTCTGTATATTGTTTGAAGCCTTAATACCCGTGAAATTAAATTGACAGCCATTCTTTTGTTCTCTAACCTTGAAGATGAATGATTAATCAAGCAGAACTAAACCAAGCATTAATAAGTTAGGATGCCATAAGACCCATAGTCGTATACCAAAAAGTTTCTTTGAGTATTGTAAACGTTCTGCGTCCGACATATTAAATCTTTGAACTTGACTTGCGATTGTTAATTTTCATTTCTACTATAATAACA
>PYDT01001291.1:0-11036 GCA_004837865.1 Musa balbisiana | reverse complement strand
ACTTCGGATTGGGCACAGTTATCAAAGATCTTTTAGAAAACCACATATGCATCAGGGGGTCGACTGGGCGTGCGAATAAGGGTCTTATATGAAACAATCCAATATCGCTTCATTTTCAATTAGTCGTGACCTAGCCTCTTTAGGGGTTAGGACTTCCTTAGTAGCTCAAAACATGTTAATTTTACCTGCTATGCTTCATAGCACAAGACTGTTGACTCAAGCTGCAGTTATTACTCACTCCCCAATACATCGCAGGGTTATCGACAGGAGCTTTGCTCTGAGCTATATGCTCATTAGAGATAAAATCCAGAACAGAATGAGGATAATGTATTGGCAAGCCTGTTAGAACCAAAGAAGATATAATATCTCTTTAAGTGGGGCCAGCTGTTTCTTGGGTTCCATTACCTTGGGCTTTATGTCATAAACGTGTTATGTGCTCGCTTTTGGTACTCCGGACACAAACAAAATCTTGATTGTAATCCTGCTTATTTGCCCAATGGATACAATCCGAATCATTTGTAGACTCGATAGGGGTTCGATTACATCTATCTTCACGAAATGGCACAGCATTTCATATGCAGGTCGATAGCATTATGGTTACCGGGCTGGTTGAATGCTAGTTGAATGAGTAGTAATTCACTCTTTCTTAACTATTAGGTCTGGGGACTTCTTGGTCATCTGCTATTGCTCTAGGTGTTCTGTGCCATTAAAACTACATTGATTTTGGTAAAAGGGCTTTGAGATGCACGTGGCTTCCAAGTTAATGCCAGACTAAAAAGGATTTCGGTTATTTAGGTTTTTTTTTTTTTTTTCGCGGCGACGGCATGAATGAATGGGATATAGATGGAATATAATGAAATAGAGCAACTTTGAGGTTCCCTATGAAAATGAGGCATGGAACGGAGCCAACTACGAGAAGTTACCGGGAGGTGAAGGAAGCTTCGGATCTCATATTGTTTCATGGGGTGAGGAACGGCGGCGTTGAACTCTACTGAGGTCGAATCTCCCGGTGTTCTAGTAGCTCTAGTGGTAGAGCGGTCGGGATGTTAACTGGACTGGTCGTAGGTTCGCATTCCATTGGGAGATTTGATTAATTATTAATTAAGAATGAAAGCAAGGAATAAGGCTCGCTTGGACGTTAGGAGTAGGTAACCCGTTCGTGGTCTGAGTTATATTGAATTCTATCTCATGTATCACATTTCTGTCTCTCCGAATATTTGAGATCGCCGTCAAGACCTCGGGTAGATCAGGGATAATAACCTTGTAAATAGCAAATTCAGAATTCTCAGATGATGTAATTAGAGTCGCATCAAGATGCAGTCATCGATGTTCCCGATAGGCCACAACATTACCGCGAGAACATATTAATGACGAGGAACGCATTTTGCAATGACTAAATCACTTGTAATTGCTCTGCTATTCGCCCAAGCCTGGCTGAGGAGGAGTTAACGGGGAGGAAAACACAATATGCGGATTCGGTCTTGGTTACTTTATGTAATGATCGAATCTTTCACGATAAATAAAAGAAAAAGTCAAGGCATTCCATTTCGTGCCAAAAGGGAAGGTTGTGGGCGAGGAGCGGATCGAACCCCGACACCGTGGTTCGTAGCCACGTGCTCTAACCTCTGAGATACAGGCCCCAACCAGTCTCCACTGGATCTTTCCCGGGAGTCCCTCAAAAAGGACCTTCTCCTCAGCCATTCATTTCGGGTTAAGAAGATTGTGAAAGACGCCGTTTATCTCATCTATAAAAAGAACAGTGCGTTTCCGAGGTGGCAAGTGATAGAGACGAGATGTCATATGGGGTTTTGAATAAGAAGGATCCTTTGCATGTTTTATTTTTATAGCCTTTCATATTTCCAAATATGGAAAAAGTAAAATAAGGGGTTGGTAAGCTTTTTACATTTGGCGTTCGAGCTATTTGTTCCGCAGAGGACCTCCCCCTACAGTATCGTCCACCGCAGTAGAGTTTAAACCACAAGTTCGGGATGGATTGGTGTGGTTCCTATACGCCCTAGGACACCAGAATATCGAACCAAACCAGGAAATGAAGCAAAGGCCATGAGAGAAAAGCATTTGGCTAGTGATTGTGAGGCCCCAATTCTTGTGAAGGACACAAGACCTATGCCCTTCCATCCCTTGGATAGATAGAGAGGCGAGGGCAGAGGCTTTTGGTTTCGGTGTCAAACAGTTGAACAATGAAACATAGATGGCGCGTGCCTGATCGAATTGATCAGAGTCGTGTAATGGAACAGGTTCAACAAAAAAAAAAAAATCTCCGGTCGGTTAGGATTGCCTCAGCTGCATAAATCACTGCACTTCCACTTGAACACCGATCGTAATGATAAAACGGATCGTCCTCGCCGTGACCTTTATCTTGGTTCTCAAGCAATTCTGCGCTCCATCCCCGCAGGGACAGAGAACCCGTCGCTGTCTCGGCTGTGCTAGGGGGATCTGGGGAAGGTCGGAATAAGAGAGCACTAATCTTGGGTGGCTTGCTACTTAGATGCTTTCAGCCGTTAATCCCGATCAGCACTGGTACCCAGCGTTTACCGTGGGCACGATAACTGGTCACCAGAGGTGCGTCCTTCCCAGTCCTCTCGTACTAGGGAAAAGGTCCTCTCATGCTCTAACGCCCGCAAACGGGATATGGACCGAAACTGTCTCACGACGTTCTGAACCCAGCCACGTACCGCTTTAATGGGCGAACAGCCAACCCTTGGAACATACTAAAGCACCAGGTGGCGAACGAGCCGGACATCGAGGTGCCAAACCTTCCCGTCGATGTGAAATTTGGGAAGATCAGCCTGTTTCCCTAGAGTAACTTTTACCGGTGAGACAGACGGCCTTCCACTCGGCACCGTCGGATCACTAAGGACGCACTTTGTCCCTGCCGAAGGGGGGTACTTGCAGTCAAGAACTCCCTTTGCCTTTGCCTCGAGGGCCCAAAAAATTTCTTCCGTCCGGGCCAGAGGAAACCTTTGCACGCCTCGTTACCTCCTTAGGGGCCTACGCCCATAGAAACTGTCTACCTGAGGAATGTCACTGGCCCGTAGGTCCTGCCACAAGGTAGAATTCTAGCTCGTCCAGAGTGGTATTCTCACTGATGGCCGGGCCCCCCCGGAAGGAGAGCATCTTCGACTTCCACCTAAAGCTGCGCAGGAAAAGGCCCAAAGCCAATTCCCAGGGAAACAGTAAAGCTTCATAGGGTCTTTCTGTCCAGTGCGGTAGTCCGCATTCTTCACGGAATGTATACTTCACCGAGACTCTCTCCGAGACAGTGCAAGATCGTTAAGCTTTCGTGCGGGTCGGAACTTACCGACAAGGAATTCGTACCTTAGGGACCGTATAGTACGCCGCGTTCCACGGGGCTTCGGTCGCCGGACTAACATGTATCAGGTCAACAAATTCATGACCCTTCACGGCATGGGAAGGCGTCAGCCCCCCCCCCCCCCTAATGGTCTACGACTTTGCGGAGACCTGTGTTGTTGGAAACAGTCGCCCGGCTGGTAAATGCGCCCCATTGTGAGGAGGCACCCCTTCTCCCGAAGTGACGGAGGCTATTTGACGAGTTCCTTAGAGAGAGTGTCTCGCGCCCTAGGATTCTATACCTACCCACCTGGGTCAGGTTTCGGGTCAGGTACCCTTTTTGTTGAGGTTCCAGTTCGAGCACACCTATCCTGGGACGTATGGATGGGGTAATTCCGCGCCGTAGGGCGCTGGTACTCGGACATTGGCTCGAGGCATTTCCTCTACCCCTTCTTACCCGAACAAGCAAGGTCCCTTGCTTTTGTCCACGGACCCCCCAGCCATAAACCCTCCTTCGGCTAACATATGCCTCCTCACGTCCATCGGGACCACAAGGGTTTCGTACAGGAATATTCCCCTGTTGTCTCGACCTTACCGCCTTTCGGCATGATCTAGGCCTGATCACCCTCCGTGACGAACCTTGCGGAGGGGAACACTTAGGTTTAGGGGCTATTGGATTCTCACCAATGTTTGCGTTACTCAAGCCGACATTCTCATTCCGATTCGTCCACACGATTGCCGGGTGCTTCGCTCTAAGGCGGAAACGCCCTACCGATGCATTTTATAACACAGATTCGGGCAGATCGCTTAGACCGTGCAGATTCGGCGCAAGAGCGCCTCGAATAGTGAGCTATTCGCACTCTTCAAGGGTGGCTGTTAGGCAAACCTCCTGGCTGTCTTCTGCAACCTACCTCCTTACACTGAGCGGTCATTAGGGGCCTTAGCTGGCGATCCGCGGCTGTTTCCATCTCGAACGATGAAGTTACTCCACCATCGTCTCACTGGCGACCTTGATCCCTTTATTTTTGGGTCAATCTAGTATTCAGAGTTTGCTCGATTTGGTAACGATCTCGCGGACCGAACCGAAACAGTGCTTTACCACTAGATGTCCAGTCACTGCTGCGCCCTCAACGCATTTCGGGGAGAACAGCTAGCCTGGGTTCGGTGGCTTTCACCCTAACCACAACTCATCCGATGATTCTTCAAAATCAGTCGGTTAGGCCTCCACTTAGTTTCACCCACGCTTCATCAGGTTTCATGGAGAGATCACCAGGTTCGGTCCATAAAGCAGTGACAATCGCCCTATGGAGACCGCTTTTCGCTACGGCTCTAGGTGTGGGTTCCCTGGAACCAAGCCATGCATATGGTCGCGGCTCATCTTCAACAGGCACGCGGGCAGAATCACATTTCTCCTCCCACTGCTGGGAAGCTCACGGGTTCATGGTTTCTATTCAATCGGCCGATGGGGGTTCTTTTCCCTTTCCAACGGTACTACTTCGCTAGCGTTCACAAAGGGAGTATTAGCCTTGCAAAGGTGGTCCGGCTGATTCACACGGGATTCCACGAGGCCCATGTACTGGGGGTCAGAAGCGTAAGTAGTGTGCTTTCGGCTACGCGACTTTCGCCATCTAGGGGGCAGCATTAATTACAACGCTTCGCCTAGCAGCACGGACCGCCTTGTATTGCTTTCAAACAACACCGTTTTCACGTTAGGTGATCCATTTACGCTCGCCGCTTTACTACGGGAATCGCGTTTTGTTTCTTTTCATATGCTACTAAGCTGTTTCAGTCGCAAGGTTGTCTCTTGCCTGCCTGGATTCAGCAGCAGTCGAAAGGTTGCCCATTCGGGAAATCTCAGGATCTATGCTATTTTCATACTCTCCGAAGCATTTCGCGATTATAAGCCTCCTCGTCCTGGGTGCCTAGGTATCCACCGTAAGCTTTCCTGTTTGAACCTCGCCATTACGTTAAGGCTATCCATTCTAAGGTGCTGCTAAATAGAAGCGAATCGTACAACGTCCAGGATGATAAATAATAAATCGAACTGCCGAATTGGGTGCTATCATAGTTTCAGCTAAGTTCACGGGCTGGAGAAAGGCGGACTCGAAACCGCTGACATCTCCGCCACAGGGCGTAAAACACCGCCTCTCAGGACTCCCCGACTAATTCTACCATAGAGGCAACGATAGACAATAACTCCCCCCGAACACGCTTTACCACTTTCATCGTACTGTGCTCTCCAACGAGCAACTCTCCAAAATCCAAAAGGTGCTGCTTGGAATCCATTTAAGGATTCTTGTGGTCGGAGAAATCCAGCTACAGGAGAAGAACCAGGACCGGAGAGGGGCTTTCTTCCCCTCCCCATTCCCCCATTTGTCCGCCCCGACTCTTTGGTCTTAAGATGCTGGTTTTACGAACGAGTGAATTCGCAATTATCCGACCTTACTGCCAAACGGAGAGGCGGACAGAAATTGCTTCCACTTATTGAACAGGGTCTATGGTCGGTCCGTGACCCTGGATGGCCGAAGGCGTCCTTGGGGTGATTCGTAGTTCCTACGGGGTGGAGACGTTGGGGCGGTTCCATGATTTTCCTTAACTTTTGCCACTTCGCTCAAAAGGGTTGAGGGAGATCGTGAATCAAGCTATTCGCAAGGGCCAAACTTGTTCTTCCCCAGGGGTCCCAGATGAGCGGGAACCCTAGGAGAGCCGCCGACTCCCCTATCGTAAATGTAACGATCCATACTAGAACGACCAAATGCACATCCTACCTCTCTAAGTTCTTGACAGCCATCCTTTGTCTCAGTAGAGTCTTTCCGTGGATGTTCGGTCCCCCTCTTCCCATTATAGAAAAGTGTGAGCCACCGGTTCAGGTACAAGATACAGTTCATTAACGCCTGGACAAGGTAGAAATCCAAAACAGTTAATCGCAACGACCCAATTGCACGAGCGGAGCCTCTACCAACTGAGCTTATACCCCCGAGCCAAGTGGGAGTATGCATGAAAGAGTCAGATGCTTCTTCATTCTTTCCCTGGCGCAGATGGGACATACTGGACTTGAACCAGAGCCTCGCCCGTGAAGTTAAATCATCGCACCTACAGACAAACCAATGGAGCGAGAATCACTAGATTCTTTTCGGGAGGCGATTCATCCTTACCGAAAGAAGATAAAACTCTCCGTTGTACTGCGCTCTTCAAGTGTGCTTGTTACCCCTTCTCCCTACCATGACAAGTCCTTGTGAAATAAACTCCGATGGGAAGAAAAAAGAAGGCGTTACGCGACCCCCCGGCCCCCAACCAGAAACTCTAAGATCCTTTTTCAAACCTGCTACCATTTCGAGGTCAAGAGATAGATAATAGACCACATACCATTGCACCTGATCGGGGGCGCTAGTAGTGGACTGAGGGGGTCGAAGACCAGGAAGTGAGTTATTATACCAAGGCATTCTTCTTTGGCTAGATCCAATCTCTGGTCCATTGCGAAAAGGAAAAAGAATTTCACGTCGTCTTCGGGAGGAGGATTAGGGGGGGAAATCCTATGATTGCATGCTTCTCAGGACCGCGGGAAAAGCATGAAAAAAAAAAAAAAAAAGGCTCGAATGGTTCGACCCTTCCGTCACCCCAGAGAGAAAGGGCCGCGATGATCGTAGGTATTGGTCTGTGAAGATGCGTTGGTGGTGCTCCAGTTCCCGTTGTTAGGGCTCCATTTCCCATGAGGCCGAACTAACCTGTGCTCGAGAGATAGCTGCCACCCCCCCTCCCCCCCCCCACCCTTACAGGATAAGGGATGTATGGATTCTCGAGAAGAGAGGAGCCGTGGTGGTCCCCCGGACCGCCCGGATCCCACGAGTGAAGAGAAAGTTAGATCTACATGGATCTCACCTGAATCGCCCATTCTATCCTCCTGAGGAGAGGTTTGGGTTTCAAACTAGATTCAGAAAAGGAGGAGGTACGCATGTAATGTGCCTTGGATATCCACAGCGGGTCAGGCGTGCTGAGCACCTTGACTATCCATGTGGCTGAGAGCCCTCACAGCCCAGGCACAAACGACGCCCAATTATCAGGGGGCCGAGCTATACCACTGAGTAATAGGCCTTCGTGTGGCCTCCAGGGGAGGCCTGCTATGCCAAGCGAGAGGAAAAAACCATCCCTCTCTTTCCTTGTTAAGTCCAGAGCCAAACGGGCGGGACCTGGGGACGTAAAAAAGGGGATCTTATAAACTAATTTCCGACCTAGGATAATAAGCTCATGAGCTTGGTCTTACCTCACCGTCGAGAAACGAAGACGACTTCAAGATCCAAGCTTAGCTCAGAGTAGCTCGTTCTTTTTGGGTGTGAAGCAGTGTCAAACCAAAATACCCAACAAGCATAAGCATTAGCTCTCCCTGAAAAGGAGGTGATCCACGCCGACCTTCCAGTCGGTCTACCTTGTTACGAATTCACTCCAGTCACTAGACCCGCCTTCGGCATCCAATCCTTGCGGTTAAGGTACGAATTCGGGAATGGCCAGCTCCCAGTGTGACGGGCGGTGTGACAAGGCCGGGAACGAATTCACAGCCGTATGGATGACTGGCGAATTACTAGAGATTCCGGCTTCATGAAGGAGAGTTGCAGCCTTGAACTCCGAACGAGGACGGGTTTTGGGGGTTAGTCACCATCGCGGGATCCGACCCTGTGTCCGGCCATGTAGCACGTGTGTCGCACCCAGGGCAATAAGGGGCATGATGACTGACGTCATACACACCTTCCTCAGCTTATCACCGGCAGTCTGGTCAGGGTTCCAAACTCAATGGTGGGCAAATTAAACACGAGGTGGCGCTCGTTGCGGGACTAACCCAAACACCTTACGGCACGAGCGACGACAGGCCATGAACACCGTGTCCAGCGTTCCCGAGGAAACCCTCTTTTCAAAGAGGATTCACGGCATGTCAAGCCCTGGTAAGTTCTTCGCTTTGCCTCGAATTAAACCACATGCTCCACCGCTTGTGCGGGCCCCCGTCAATTCCTTTGAGTTTCTTTTTGCGAACGTTACCTCCCCAGGCGGGCTAACTTAAGCGTAGCTACAGCACTGCACGGGATCGATACGCAAAGCGCCTATATACCTCGTTTCGCTAGGACTACTGGGGTATCTAATCCCATTTGCTCCCTAGCTTTCGTCCTCAGTTAGTAGTCACTAAAAGGGTCGGCCCGGAGCAGAGTGCTATTTCGCCCGTTTTGGGTGTTCTTTCCGATCTTAAAGGCCCTTGCACCGCTCCACCGGAAAGTCCCTGCATTGCCCCTACCGTTGACTACAGACTAGTAGTTGTCCACCGGCCCTTGTCCAGGGTTGAGCCCTCGGGTTTTTGACGTCGCAGACGAGAAACAGCCACCTACAGACGCTTTACGCCCATCATCGGATATAACGCTTGCATTCCTCTGTCTTACCCGCGGGAGGGGGCTGCTGGGGCACAGAGTTAGACGTGATGCGTATTCCTCAGATCGTATTGTTTATTCTCCGAGACAGAAGTTCACGACCCGGGGCCGTCACCGCCACGCGGCGATTGCTCCGTCAGGCTTTCGCCCATTGCGGAAAATTCCCCACTGCTGCCTCCCGTAGGAGTTGGGCCGTGTCTCAGTCCCAGTGTGGCTGATCATCCTCTCGGACCAGTATTTGATCAATCGCCTGGGTAAGCTCTTCACATCACAACAGCTAATCAGACGCTCAAGGCCCCCTCGGGCGGATTACTCTTTTCTCCTCAGCTAAGGGTATTAGCAACCGTTTCCAGTTTTGTTCCCCTCCCAAAGGCAGGTCTTACGAGCGTTAATACCCGTCCCGCCACGGAAACCAACATCCCGGTTCCGACTTGCATGGTTAAGCATGCCGCCAGGTTCATCTCGAGCCAGGAAGCGCGAACCTCTCCATGAGATTCATTAGTTGCATACTTTAGCTTCCTTGTTAGTAGACAAAGCTTGGATTCGGAATCTCTTTAATTCTAAGCATAATGTATCCCATGGCGCTTCAGATGGAGCTGGAGTTCGCTCCAGCAATATAGTCATCCAGACCTATCCGTCAAATCCCACAATGCTCTATCCATCTCGTTCGATCACGGTTCGGGGGGGTTGGCCGAGCAAGCAAAATAGAAGAAACTTTTAACTACATTGGGTTTAGGGATAATCAGGCTCGAACTGATGACTTCCACCACGTCAAGGTGACACTCTACCGGCTGAGTTATATCCCTTCCCGGTCCCATCGAGAAATAGAACTAACTAATCCTAAGGCAAAGGGTCGAGAAACTCAACGCCAATATTCCTGAACAACTTGGAGCCGGGCCTTCTTTTCGAACTATATGGATAGTAAATAATGGGTATGGATAGTAAATAATGGGAAAAATGGATTCAATTGTCAACTGCTCCTATCGGAAATAGGATTGACTACGGATTCGAGCCATAGCACATGGTTTCATAAAATCCGTACGATTTTCCCGATCTAAATCGAGCAGAGCAGGTTTTACATGAAGAAGATTTTGTTCAGCATGTTCTATTCGATACTGGTAGGAGAAGAACCCGACTCGGTAGTGTTAAAAAAAAGGGGGAAGCAGACCCAGTCAAGATGGTTATAGATACCCCTTCTTCTTGCGCCAAAGATCTTACCATTTCCGAAGGAACTGGAGTCCATTTCTTTTCAATTTCCATTCAAGAGTTCCTATGTGTTTCCACACCCTTTTTTTGAGACCTCGAAAAAGCAAATGGACAAATTCCTTTTCTTAGGAATACATACAAGAAAAAGGATAATGGTAACCCCACCATTAAAATACTTCAGTTTCATTTATTAATTTCATAGTTATAGAAATATTAATTTCATAGTTATAGAACTATTATTCATAGTAATAGAAATACCATGTCTACCGAGACAGAACTTTGTAACTACAGATCATCTGCCCAGCAGGCAAAGATACCTTGGGGGAAAGACTGATTCATTCGGATCGACATGAGGGTCCACCCATTGCATTGCCAGAATCCATGTTGTATATTTGAAGCAGGTGACCTCCTTGTTCTCTCACGGTACAACCCTCTTCCCGCGGAGCCCCCTTTCTCCTCGGTCCACAGAGACAAAATGTAGGACGGGGGGTGCCACAGTTCACTACGGAAGAAAGGACTCACCGAACCGGGATCACTAACTAATACTAATATAATCCGAACCGGGATCACTACAATACTAATATAACAAAATATATAATAGAAAAAAACTGTCTTTTCTGTATACTTTCCCCGGTTCCATGCTACCGCGGGCCTTACGCAATCGATCGGATCCTATGGATATCCCTTCAACACAACATAGGTCATCGAAGGATTTCGAGACGACTCACTAAAGCACGAAAGCCAGGATATTTCTTTTTTAGAAAATGAATTCCTATTTGAAGAGTGCATAACCGCAGGTAAGCTCACACTAACCCGTCAATTTGGACCAATTCGGGAGTTTCCTTGGGAGGTTCGGGAAGGAATTGAATGTATAATATCGATTAATACAGAAGAAAAGGTTCTCTATTGATCAAACGCTGGGGTAGGGATAGAGGAAGAGGAAAAAACCGAAGATTTCACATAGTACTTTTTTGTTTTTGATCGAAAAATTAAAATAGATTTATTTAGTACCCTTCGCTCGATGAGAAAATGGGTTCAGATTCTACAGGATCCAACAACCCCATGGGAACTTAAGGAATGATGGAAGGGAATAAAAAGAAAGAGAGGGAAAGA
>PYDT01001488.1:0-11056 GCA_004837865.1 Musa balbisiana | reverse complement strand
AAGTAAAGGAAAACTAAAGTAAGGATTTTAGCTTAAATCAATTTTCAAAGATACGAAAATAAGAATAGGCCCAAAAATTGATCAACGCCGCATTTCTGATAGAATTTGAGAGGCAATTGCATAAATTATTGGGATAACCAATTTACTCTAATTACAAAAAATAAGGTCATGCGAAAGATATATCAATCTAGTTAGGATTAAAAAAAAAAAAAACAAAAAACAAAAACAAAAAAAAAAAAAAAAAAAAAAAACAAAAAAAAAAAAAAAAAAAAAAAAAAAAAAAAAAAAAAAAAAAAAAAAAAAAAAAAAAAAAAAACCAGTTTGTAAGAATAAGAGTTTCCAACAGGTGTTATAACCTAATTTAGTACAAAAGGTATAGAACCTTATCTCTGTTTTACAAAATTCATGAGTGATTAGAATAGATGATCAATTGTCCTTATATCTGCATCATTCAAATTAGAAAGGGACACAAGAGATATGAGTATAGTGTCCAAAAAATTATATTTCACGTTAACTCAGAGTTTTTAACAACGAGTTAAGAAGCAAGAGGAGGTAAAGAGAGTATGAAAGGTCAAAAAACTGATGTCTCTATTTTTATAGATTTCATGGGTCATGAAATAATAGTTGGGTAGGTAAATAGACTCAAATTTATCAATCTGGTATCAAAAGGAAATAGGACTAGTGAGACTTTTCGAGATGAATCTAGTTTTTCATAATCCAGAATCTGTGCAGAAGGTTTGGCTAGAACAATATAGAACATGTCAACATCTTGATTGACATCTTTCCTTTTTTTGACATCGATTCCTTTCATTTTATGTCACCTTTGTCTCGAACCTACTATTCTGAAGGCACAATAAAATGTCAATTTGGTTTAGAAGTCTGCACGATAACTCTCAAAAACAGCAACTATGTTGCCTCCTAAACAGTTTTTATACAGCAGAGCATAGATAATTTCTTTGTCCAACCACTTCAAAATAATCTTCCTAATGAATATTGAATTGAGAAATAGATTGTGAAAATAATTAATTTTATTTATGGAAGAGATAAGTATTTTTATAGATTTTGATGAACAGAGATTTCTCCATCATTCACATCAAATTTATGATTGAGTGACTATAAATTTGAAAATAATCTTCAAATCTACGATTGATCCTCAAATTTATTATTGATTAAGAGTATAAGGAAGTAATGAAGTTGTTCATATTTTTATCATAATCTTTTATTAATAAAAGATAAAAATTCAAATAGAAAACTTACTTACTAGACGACTACTTACAATTAGACTAGCGGAGGCTCAAACCTTTTGAATAAAATTCATGTTTTCTATGATATATATATGTATATATGTATGTATATATATATGTATATATATATACATATACATACAGATATACATATACATATATTATACATATATATATTTATACATATATATATATACATATATATGTATATATCATTCAAGATATATTATCATTTATGATTTCGATGCCATTCACTACTTTGCACTTCATCCACTACGGACAAGACTAATCTGAAAGGAAAAAGGATAAACATAAAATAATCACTCATAATGTATAATTCCAATTATGAAGACACACTAACATGATAAGAGGAGCAAAAACTTACAGTAATGTATTGACCAAAATTCTACATAAACTCATAATACTAGAGAAACTATAGTTATTGTCTTCCTCTGAATTGATCAAATGACTTGTAGTACTTGCTTTTTGGAATTTTTGTTACATTTACCATGAACTAATTGTTATCAGGACCATAAAAAATAAGTCCAAAAAAATAAACATATAAAAATGTGTCATTTTAGTTAAAACATAATAGCTATCAGAATCATAAAACAATGAATTTGCATATATGTGTGTGTGTATATAATATATATATATATATATATATATATAATATATATATATGTATATATAATATATATACATATATATATATATATATATATATATATGTATATATAATATATACATATATATATATTAGATAATGAATATTTGGTTGATAATGTTATCATTTTTCATTACAGAATCATTGCCAAATTTGCATTAAATTTCTTTATTAATATGGTAGCATCTAAGAAAGTGGCAAGTTGACTTACCTTATCTCATGATCATATGAAGGGAAATTTAGGAGCATCAGAGCAAGTTAATCCCATTTGTCTTGTTTTGTTCGTCGAGATGAATCTTGCGCATAGACTGTCTCTTTCAAGCTACATCTCCATAAGCGAAACAACTTACTCATTTTTTTGAAGGGAAGGATGAAAGCCTGAGATCACTTGTCGACGCTGAAACATCTCCATAGGGACCAGACCTGAAGCTTCACCCTCGAGATGAGGAAAATGTGACCCTCAAGGTGTCCACCTTAGATATGTTTTATAGTGCATACCAAACACTAATAATCTCTATCCACTAAACAAAACCAAAGTTGAATGAATCTTGAAAGGTATGCTAATATAATTTGGAAGCATTCCACGTAGTAGTCAGTTCAATTCTGCCAGAAAGTGAACTCGCAACTTATATTTGCATAGTCAAGAAATCATGACATATTACGGCACCTAAGCAAAAGGAAAAGATAAATGACTGTAATGAGTATAAAAGATCATTGTAAAGAATGTGAGTTACTGGATTGCTATATTGAAGTCTGACTCCAGCAATACATGACAATTGTAGGGAAATTTGAGTAGAAAATCAACTAGTTTGGAACCCATGTCATAATACTGCATGCTCATAATTTAAGGAGACTTGCAACACAGAACTATTAATTTGAACAACTAATTTAAATGGTTCCAACATAATGGAAAAAAGAAAAAGAGCATGGTAAATAATACCGAAAATCTAAGTAGAATATGAATAAGTTGCCTAGATATGTAGATGAACAAGCACATCTTGATCATCTTCAAGATATCAGATGTAATAATTATGGCCATCAGGTAGGACCAACTTTGTTTCTCCAATACAAGAGCTATTATCATACAACAGTGAATCAAAAGGATTAAAGAGTATAGCCTTTAACACCACCTTTATCAGCTACACTGTGATACACATTGACCATCATTACTTACTCTAGCAAGTGGAGGAAAACAATATGTTAAACATCCATTAAATCTCATCAATTTTGACTACATATTATTCCCCACCGTACCCATCAGTTGAGAAATACCATATCTCTCTTCCTGCATGAAGAATAAACAGCAAAGGTGTCACACATGACTTTGCAAGCAACAGTGCTGCTTAGGCAATTTATAATTCCTAACCTGATCAACAATAGTTGCAAGGAAAACAAAATATGTTGTTGGGCAAAATAAAAGTAAGAATTGGTTGGTATGAGATAAGTCAAAATCCAGTAATGTCAAGAATAACTTTTCCACAAACATTTTTGTTGGACTAGCAAATTAATCCTTACTGTTTCAGAAAAGCTTGTAGATGTAAACTAATAAAACAACTTTGATTTTAATATTAGTTAATTAGTAAAAGTTTTTAATGAGAACAATTGGAATTTACCTGCAGTTGGATGACCATTTATGAATTTACCCTTTTGCATATACTCACTCACAAATCCTGCTTCTTTTAGTAGGCAAATGACACATTCATGGTTGTAGCTCGCTTCCTCGTAAGGAAATGCTCATTGATGATCCAATCGATTTCGAGGATTTAGGTTCCCACGGGGATGATTATCATTTGTAAGAGAACGCATCGATCGAATTAGAGTCATTTACCCATGCATCCTCGATTTTCTTTCAAGAATTCATCCAAATTTTAATATTTGTTATTTTCAAATCTCAACTTTCACTCGCTCATATAAATTCCTTTCCATTTTCTTTTTCTCGTATCTTATTTGCACAATCCAAGAAGTTGAATCTCATCAAGCAATTGTGATTTTAGGTGTACTGTAACAATAGAGAAAGGCTAACCAGAGTAGCACCCATGTTCCTGGGTAAACCTTGTCATACATCCAAATGAAAATATTGGAAGTGAAGCAGTTCATGACACTTTTTTTTTCTTCTTTCGATTTCTTTTGTTATAGATTTGATCAAAATATCGACTCCAATAAGAACCACTATTTCTCTTCAGCAGTTGAGAATGCATGGCAGTTGTTGGAAAACAATGAGCAGTAGCAGAGGAACAGAGTAGTCTACTCAAACAACAGTTGCAACCAAAACCTAATTCCAAATAATTTACTCACAACAATATCTTCAAAATAATCAAAAACTGAAGTATGATAAGCTTGTTCAGATATACTAATTTTGCAAGCTGAAGGAGATGAATCCATGAAATGCTCAGATACTAAATGTAGGCCTCATCTCATCATCAGGCATCAGAACCAACACATTCTTTGTCCAAAGAACATATCATATAATATATGGTCATTCATGACACATTAATTCATCAGTATTTCTTGAAAGATAACTGAAGCATCCCAACTGGTAGATAACACAGAAGACACTACTTCAGCATTGTTGCTGACACATGATGTGCAGATCTATTAATGAAAAGCTACAAAGAGTTCCATCAAGTATAGCTTCAAAATACTCGAGTGAACACCACACAAGACAACTGAAGCATCATAACTAGTAGATAACCATATTACTCTTTGTTTAGTTAGCAGAAGACACTACTACCTCAGTATTGTTGTTGACACATGACGTGCACATCTATTGATCAAATCCAACGCTACTTTCAAAATAGAAGCAAATAAGAGTTCACTCTAGTAACAATGAACACCAAACCATGCTGTCCCTTATCTCCTCTAAGATTCTGAAAGACAATATTATACCCTTTTAACTTCAAAGAAAACAGAATATTCTACATGATCTTTGACGATGATCTATTACTCACTCACTTTGGTGCTAGTCCCAAATTATTCTTTCACTGATCTTAAGATTAACTATGACAAATCAATCATTTACTTTCCAAAATATTGTCAGCTTTTGCTCTGCCTTTGGCATTCGGGAGGAGAACTAGCCATTCAAATATTTTGGCATATAGGGAATAATACCAACAATCCTCGGTGGATAAGTTATCGACAAAATTGAAGGTTGGTATAAGAATCTTCTCTCCTGAGATAGCAAAATTGTCCTTATCAAGTTGGTCATTAACTCTTTGCTTATTATATCCTCCTAAACTTCTTATGAGTCTCTGACAAAATCTTTAACAAAAATCTCCTCCTTAACTAGAAATTTTCTTTGGAACGATAGTGTGCTAATCATTGCAACCTGCATCTTATTGGTTAGGATATACTTACCAAACCAAAAGATAGCCAGTGTCTTTGGGTTAGGAACAAACAACACCATTGCCAGAAGAAAAAAAAAAAAAAGATTAATGCGTGCAAAATATCTATTGTCAATTTTAAACAGGAAGAATAAGCTGAGTGACTATTTTCACTTGTAAGTATGGTGCTTAAATCCCTCGGATCCCGACCCACCCAAAAGAGCCTCTAGGATGGCTCGTGTTCCATCGTCAAACCTTGCCAAATCACTCAATACTAGTATTTCGAATCCTTATTGGCCTACTACCTTCTCTCTCTCTATCTCCTACTGGGAGGACCCCTGGTTAGATCATACACCTTTTTCTCCCAAGTGCCATTCGTTCATCCATGTTGATAGCATGAATCTTATATATAGTGTGGCAGATGTCATGCATAATGGTTCTTGGTGTGAAACCTTGTTGCTCTCTTTGTTTTATGGATCTTAAATCGAAAGAAAGAATTCGAGCCATTCACCTCCCACATCAGCTCGATGATGACACATGGGTCTAGACGCATAGCCCATATGGATCCATGTCGGCAAGTAGTGCCTATCGAAGCTCGAGAATTGGTGGGGTTGGAAGGCATCTTGACAGTTGAAAATGACTCCTAAAGTCAGTCAAATTTTTTATATGCCTCCCCACCTTCTTCTCCTGGCTTGCTAACTTTATTCACTACTAGGGTGATCTGTGCTTTTTGTTTTTTTTTTTTTTTTGTGTACAACTTGCATTTTGATCCCCTTCTACCCATCTTCTTCACTTGTGTTTTTGGATCTCCATGCAATCTAAACTTTATTATCGCTTCAAAAGATTTCACAACTAGCACCTTGAGGAATGGTTTGAGGGAGGGGGATAGCCACTCCTCAGCCAAGCTTACCCACCAGTGGATAACACAGCTTACTCACCTCTGGTTAAGCAGAAGATACTGCTAAGGTATGGTGGATGACACATGATGGATGTGTCATGAACTTCAATTCATCACTACTCACCTGGAAAGATCACTGAAGCATCATAACTAGTAGAATTATATGTTGTTAGTTACCACAAGATGCTACTTCTTGAGCATTATTACTAACACAAGATGTGCACAAGCACCGATCAATCCAACACTGGTTTCACATAAGAGTTCCATCAAGCATAGATTCATAATACATGAGCGAACACCACAGTTAAAAGTTTCTCCTCCTCAAACCATGCAAGACAACTGAAGCATAGCCAGTAAATAACACAGCACACTTACTATCTGTTTAGCAGAAGATACTGCTGCAGTATAGTGGATAACACACATTGTGGGCGCCATGAACTTAACCTAGACGAAGGTCATGGGAGCCATATCTCATGCCATGAAGGTTCGGCTGGCTTGGCTGAACTCGGAACGAGTACATGTGAGCTCCGCCATTCGCGAGCGCGAGAGCACCTTCGTAACTGGTAGGCTCATCTTCAATGAATCCGTAACTGGGTGGTCATCTCTCATCTCCTGAGCGCACCAGAGATCACATTAGATGACGCTTTGGACAAACAAAAGAGGAGCGAGTACACAGATGTTGCGGTATACGAATAGAGGTATACCAGTTCATGCAGTAAGTTCCTGTGAGCTTCTTGGAGTTCTTCAGCTGCATTCAACGTTACGACACAGTAAGTTAGTATCCATTTGTACTAAGTAGACAAAATACTATTAAGCTGGCAGCTAATTTGTTAGTAAATGGAAGTTTGATATATTACATTGAAATTTTTTTGTCACTTCATTTTAAGGCTTTAAATTAGGCATTCATGTTTAATCTTTTTTTTTTTTGTTACTTTTCATATTGACATCATGAGAATGCGAATAACATATCAAAATCTAAAAATTATTTAAGAGATAGTTTTAGAAAAAAATAATGCAACGAAAGAACGGAGAACATACAATACTTAGCAAACCGAAAAAAGAAACTATATAGACGTATCGATTCTCGCTTATCGATAGCAAAAGCTTTTACAAACATGAAAAAAATAACATGGAACATTGAAAAATGACATATATTTGGATATCTTGTAGAAATAAACGCATATATATCAATGTAAAGAAGGTGATGCTCGAGTACAGACCATGATGGGATTCATGTCCTTTACAGAGTGATACAAGGTGTATAAGACCAATTTGCACACAAGAACAATAATCAGTTAGCTTCTTGTTAAGACAACCTTCTCAGTAGTCTCGTTGTTGCGTTTGTATCTTTTAGTTCTGCATCTGTTTTTTTGTTTGGATTTTGTAAATTTAATCCTCTAAGAGTAACATAACTTGTGGCCAAAAAGCTGCAACAAAATCTATCTTATGATATAGACAACAAATGTGGCATTCTGTACATTTGTGTTTGGTGGTGTCAGGATCTTCCATATGTATATTCTTCATGTTCTCTTGCAAACTTTGCTATTGCAGTTATTTCAGAAAGCTTATTAGCTTAATCATTGATCAAAATTTTATTATTTTCTTAATATATCATAAAATTTTCAATAAGATAAACCGAATACAAATTTCTACATAGTCCCTTTATCCTTGTATAGAGATAAATTTGCCTCATCATCTAGTTCCCAAGAAACAACATGTTATCAGAAAACTCCTTAATATAACCACCTGTCTCAAATATTCATAGGTGCCACATGCATCAAAAGTGGTCACAAGAAATAAAAATGCCAACACCTCTACAATGAATTCAATATATAGTCCATAAGATTGTAGTGTTAACTGGAAAGAAGAAGAAAGATCAAAAAAAAAAAAAAGAACCCACTGATTCAACTTTCATTCATCATCTTTGAAGTTAAACACAATACTTCAAGGTTTGTGAGATTGAGAATTGAGAGAATGAGAATATCCTTTTTAGTTTTATGAGCTCTTTTCTTCTCCTATCATATCCTTTCTGTTTTAAACCTATCATCCTCTCCAAAACTTTCCAGCCCAAATTCATCATCCTTAGATCTCTCTATGTTGTCTTCCCCACAGCTATAACTTTTTGTTTCTGTGCGAGTCAACCCTTATGTGCCACAAAGCATGAGATTTTGTGCCTACAGCTTTCTATACAAAGTGACACACTATCAGCTGCCACCCCTTACAGCTCTTCCAGATGTGGCCACCCCTGAGTCCCTACCAACCATTATATCTCGAAAACGTTGTCTCTATAATTCATTGAGTTGGCAAGATAATTATGAGCAATAAACGCAATAACATTGAGATGTTAGAGATTCGTTTCACAATCTGTTTAACTGTGAGTTGTTGATTTGTCCTTTCGATGTGAACTTCTGTTGATCTTACAATGACTGTGTAAGATGGTATCAGAGGATGCCACAGATGATCAATGATGTTAACTTGTTGATGAACAACCACAAGAATTAAACCTGATTAGGCAACTATCAATTATACGCCCTTTTCCAATTTGTCATGTGTTGGCTGAAGGCTTTTAGTTCTTCACTATTTATCATAGCCATTGTCGATAAAGAACAATTCACATATGTTTATTTTACTTTACTAATATGCATAGTACATTTACATATTTTGGTACATATAAGCATAAAATGGTAGGATATGGTCAGATGCTAGGATCCTATATTTATATCCACCTTCAATCAGGGCACATAATAATGTAGTTACAGATATTAGACATGCAAAGTTTGAAACTATACTTGTCAATGGATGAAGAATACATTGGATCGGCTTAACTTATTAATAAGATTTTGACAATACATGACTGCATAGAAAATGTATACAAAGTAGGCTATATGACACAAATACTAAGTTTAATTGATCAATAATTTAACAGCATGCTGTCACGTACAAACTTCTAAATGAATACAACCCAAAATTGAAAAATAAAAGAAACACATGTTATAATAAACAAGATGCAGTAAGTGATAAGCATGTTATAGGATGCTAATGAAAGCCTTTAAAGACTAAAATAATATTGTATGAAAAAAGACAAACTTATTTTGATGTCCATATTTGAATTCAAGCAAGCAACCTATTTAACAATAGAGGGAACGCTAACCATGGAATTCAGACACTTGTGTTAAAGCTCTAACAACCTTTGTGACGTCCCATAAGTTTTCGTCCTAAGGGAAGGTCAGTTTATGTTGAATACTTGTTATATCATTCCACTGTGCCACTACTTATCTCTAGGTGTTCATACTGTGGTCGTACAGTAATTACTTCTTATAGATCATATAGCATGAGATATCATCGTAAATTCTTTTGCTACCATATTTGATACTTAGTTTCTAGGCTAATTTCTCCTGGATCGATGTTTTCCTTTTGTAGCTAGATGTAGATCCTCCGACAAAATTAGGATTTTTCTGTATCTTTAAACCCCCGCCTAGATAAATTTTGAGTTTCCCTAGTGTGTGTTGTGTGAGACTATATTTTAACATGACAGAACCATTTTCCCCAATTTAGCTATTAAATCTTGCGTCAAAGCCACCTAATATTTCCTTACATTTTCATCTAAAGGGATAGGTACTCGTCAAGCCTAATTGTCCTTTAGCATTTCCATTTTGGCCAAAATGGTTAATCATTTAGTATATAGCATGGTTTATTGTATCATGTAATATCCTTGAGATCATGTATTATGTCTTATAGGATCTCGATACTCGAATCTCTCCTACTGGGTGAATCGTCCTTGACACCATATCAACTGATATAGGATTTGCAAAGCTAATAATGGTCGAAATCCAACGGTTTATCGTATGTAACCATTAGTAATTATTGAATTTTGATCGTACTGATGTACAAGGGAAGTAACGATTAGATTTTGATCATATCATCAAGAGTTAAGATTGTCCTCTTTCTAGGGTCCATTTATCGGTTGAGACATAGAACTGAGTTTTTCAAACCCTTTCCTCCCCCTTCTTTAACTTATTTACTCTCTCACTCACTTAACTCTTTTTTAATTTGCATCTCTCCTTATTCTCAGTTTTTTATCTTCTAAATCATAAGACCTAAATTTATTGGCTGGATCAATTTGGAGTTTAATTTGGGAAGCATTAAGAGAACCACTCAAGTATTATTCTCTTTCTAGATTTATTTAATTTATAAAGATGATTAAGTCTATTCTAAATTATGTATGACTTATTTTTAATATGTTTATTTAATATATTTTGATTGTAGAATAGTATTAATTAAGATTTTAAATGTTGTGGTTAATCTGTTTAATATTATTTTTTAAACAATTTCGTTATATTTTAAATCTTTATATTTCATGCCATATTAAGATTGAAACCTAATTTATGATGGTAATAGGTTTAAATTTGATTGGTAATTTAATTTTTAATTCTACAATTAGTAGTTTTAATAAAACTTTAATCAATATTAGATCAATTTATATTTTTTTATTAAATTATACTAAATTTATATTTATTTTTAATTTAAAACTATAATCTAACTTTTTTTCTATTTTAAATTTTTTAAAAAAATTATGAAATTTAGGTAAACGAATCGACAATCCCGATACATACTATACGATTGATGATTGGTACGGATTCGAATTATAAGCCTTGGTATATAAATAATAAAACCTAATTCTTCTTCATATACTCTACGATTTGTGGCTTAAAGCTTCTCATTATGGAGTCAGATAAAATTTTACTCCCTAAATGATAAGTATGCACAAGTGATAATTCACCCAAGAATGATTTAGATACCGTATATAATCATATGTTTCCATTAACCGAGCGTACGCAGTCCAACAGCTACGAATTTTGAGTAAAACGAACCATGCAAGTAGACAGCAACAAAAATCAGAATTATCTATGATTAATTCACAACTAAC